>JAUNZO010004900.1:0-54306 GCA_031894775.1 Chloris gayana
AGGCCATACCTCTTATTATGCTGACCGGAAATAAACTCTTGATAGTTGCAAAGGAATGCTATCTGACTAATCTGAAACTGTACATCGATGAATCCAATTTCTAAACAAAGGACTGTATACTTGAACACCAATATTTTACGAACCAATCAAGCGGATCTTGTTGAAAGAAGTCGGTCCGTCCGTCCGCTAAAGCCCAAGTTCATGTAATCGGCTGGATGTAACTCGAACAAACGCCGGTAGGCACAAAACGTGGGGCAGAGGGGTGAGATTTATCTAGGGTTTAGGTACATGAAGTCACACAGTTATGCGGGGAAAGGGACCAGGAGGGTCATGCGTACCTCGGAGGTAGCGGGGCAGCGGCACCCCTAGCACGATCGGCCAGTCCGTCGCTCGCCGAGAGACAGAAAGAGAGGCAGGCGGGCGGCGGTGGTGAGGGCAACGCAAGGAGACGCTTCGTTGCAGGCTGAAGGGGCTACCCATCACGTGCCGAGCTCGTGCGCGTGGATTTGTCCCCGCTCCGGCGCTCCCTCTAAGGTACATGGGCTGCATCTTTTTTTTTTTTGAGTCGAAGTACATGAGCTGCATCTGTTAAGGCCTTTTCCCCCTCAGACTTAGTAGTTGGGCTGCACCTACTGCATGGGCGGTTAAGCATCTGAGCTGCGGCCATGGATAGTGATGGCCAAATGGGCCGGGCCAAGTGGGCGGGCACGAAACACGGAATTTTTGGCCCGGCTCGGTCTGATTAATTTCATGCTGGGCCGGCCCATTAGCCCGTCCGGGCCATGCGGTGGGCTGAGGGTTGAGCACGATGAGCGGCACGGCACGGCATCAAATTAAATATTATTATATATTTTATACTAAATATCAAAGATAAAATGCTTTAATGGTAAAACATTTGTCTTCTATCTTATAGGTTTAAGGTTCAAATCTTTATATTGCTACACTTTTGTCTATTTTTTCAAGATTTTTAATATTATTAGGCTAAAAAATACTTAACGGGCTGCTGAGCTCACGGGCTTAACGAGTGTAGCTTGGGGATAGTGAAAGTGGCATGTAAGGGATATGAAATGTAAACTGATGGTATACAAGGGAACCTTAAATTTTTGATGGTTCAGAACGGAAGAGTATGTTTTCTGATGGTATGTAAGCAATTTGTTCATCATTAAATGAGGTGCCACATAGAAAAAAGAGATGACATGGCATAACAATTAATATGAAACTGGGATGAAACTCTTTTGATACTGTTTCATAGATATGAAACTCCTATTGAAAACATAGAGTTTTATTCCAACATGTTTTGGTCAATTTCAATGTAATAAATAGATGTTAACTTAATGCTATAATTGCTCGTGAAATCGTGAGATGAAACTGTTTCATACTCGAACTAAATCTTCAAATCTGATATGACACTCTTTGAAAGCGTAAAATAAAACCGTGCATTAAGACTGGTCTTATAGCTACCCCTCTCGATTAGGATTACGTCTTTTCGCACTATTCATTATTGTGTTTTGTTTTGATTTGTAAGAGCATTGTCTCTATCTTTGCATGGTTTAGGTTAGGCATCACCCAAAGCTTGTTGTTAGACAAAATCATTTACCACGAGATGGTTGTTCCAACAGTTGTTGGTACAATTGGTTCGTTAGGTTGCACGGATCGAGTTGTCCCTAGATCTTACGGTGAGAAAATTAGACAAGACCCCACATCATCTTGGACATTTAGAGGTGTGGTTTTCTCAGTAGGATCTTGACCCTAGTTACCCTCTTGTTACTCTCATATACTGAAAATACCACTTTTTTTAAAAAAAATCAGTAAGTTTAGTTTGGTCGTTGAATTTGGCCCGTTCGTTTCATGCCCTCTAAAATTTAGCATTGTCACATCAAAGAGAATCTTACTATTTATAAATATTTTGATCAATTTAATGACAAAACTCTTTTGACAGATTGTTGCTAATTTTCGAGATGAATCTAATGAGCTTAATTAATCTAATTTTTGCTAAAGTGATGCTACGAGTAATCATCTTCTAATCACGACTTAATTAACCTTATTAGAATCGTCTCGTAAATTAGTCTAGGGGCCTATAATTTATTTTATAATTAAACTTTATTTAGTACTCATAAATAATAAGATTCTTTTTTATGTGACAGCTATAAATTTTAGACCACGGAAACGAACACATCCATGTATTTCCCTTTGTATCCCACATCTGATCTGTTTTTCCCTTTGTTTCCTATCATGATTTGTGTTTTTTTTCTTTTGATACTGTTCTTGTTTAACTTTCATCCCGAAATGTTTTCAGTCAGATTTGAAGTTTAAACACCCTACACCAATACCAGAACACGTGTACCATCGACGACCATCTTGTAGCCTTCGATTTCGCTGATACCAAAATGTCAACGATAATAATAAATGAAAACAGAACGGTAAATATAAAAAGTGTAACGTGCAGATGCACCAGTGGTTTCCACATAACATGATTAAATCAACTAGCGCGCTGGATAAGAAATAACGAGGACCAAAATTTTGGGGTTTTCACTGGATAAAAGCTTGCTACACTACAGACTAAACAACCTAGAGCAGTCCCCAAGCTACACTCGATAATAATAATTTTATAGAATACACATCAAGGTAGTGTTAGAAGTCTCAAAATAATATGTTTATATTATTTGGCGAGACCACTTGATATAAACATATTAACAATCAATTTTTACGGCAAGAAACAAAAATAAACTGTCATCCTGTAAAAAGGATAAGAAACTTGATACATGTGTAACAACTGGCTTGATATTGCTTGTAGCGTGCAATTACAGCATCCAAAACAGCCAACACTGTCGCACAATATTAGATGTCTCATACAAAAAGATTGCTCGCCTAATCAACCTATAATCTCAATCTCCCCAATCAGCGGATCATCAAGCCTTGCACCCCTTGTGTACCGTCCTCAGCTATCTTGCTGGATTGGATTGTGCTGATAGCACTGGCAATGTTCCCCTGGACCATAATTTCAGACAAAATTGAATCAGGATGATGCACCAATGCAGTTTATCAAGAAAGCATCATGATTAAATCAAGTAGCAAAATCGATATGAAACACGAGTTACCCTCCAAACTCCAAGCTTTGATCGCAGACCCTGCCACTGGGGCATCCCAAAGATTCTCTCTGTATGCCGGCTGAAAATTACGCAGCAGACCACATGTCAACTAAAATACGAACATAATGTCCTAAAATGAAAAACTTTGATCCATAGCTGAAATATCAAGTTGAAATAGAAAAACGACAGCAAGTAAAATACCTGACAATAACGGTCTGGTTAAGCTGGTCAACCTTGCAATCCAATATCTTCAATGCAATTGCTTTTACAATCCAATATTCCACCTCATCCTCATTGATCTAACAATGTGCTTTACAGAAGTAAATAAAAAGCTTCGGAAGTGACAATGGCAAACTGGAAGAGTCATTACCTTTAGTGCATCTATGATAGAAGAGTATGGGATTTCGCCAGAACAGCAGCTGCTCAGATCAAGCAAAGACATCAGTCGCATTTTGGTTACACACTCCTCATGGACCAGTCCTGTCAATGGTTCAAATTGAAAAAATGAATAAAAAATATTCAATATGATACTTGAATGCACAAGGATGTAAGACGTTAGAGTTTCCAGCAAGTGAGCGTACCATAATCTTTCAGCAAGGTAGAGTTAGCAGTCTGAAATTCTAAATACGAGTCAAGCCTCTGAGTAAGGAATATCTTTAACAACTCATAAACCAGCCCATACTTGTCATCCTTCTCAAGCTGTGCAACAGCTGGCATATTGAGGAGATCACACTGCAACAGCAACGTACTTCCATCAATCCACTATGCTAATAAAAATATAAAAGACGTGCAGGGCAATGAAGTACGGATTTTGTGTGCACTTTGTCAATAATCAAATTGGATTAACTCAGATGTATTCACAGTTACTATGGGTAAAAAATGAAAAAAATAAAAAATAAAACAAGCCATGGAACAAGTTAATGAAAAAGAAAGTGGTCCATCAGTCTGAGGTACAGATATATGTTGGTATAACACAATATCAATTATACTAACAATTTATAGCGTCTTAAGTATAGGCTATATTGAACAGAAATATATAAAACATATCAAAGCATCTTTTGTTGTTCACAAAACGATTCATCGTAGGATTCAAATTTGTTGATAAGGTAGGTTCTGTTACAATTTTTTACTGAATAGCTCAGGATAGATCATCTTCATACAGCACTATTAACAGTCACACAAGGTTTTCCCCACACAAATGGTAAGCTTAGATACAAAGGCGTAGAATAGGCACCTGAAAGAGAGTAGAGGACTTCACAAACTCAATGATTGCTGCAATAGCCTCTTCCTTTGCGGCACCAATGGCATCAGTGTCATCTTCGGATCCCTTGAAACTGGCTAGGTACTTGTTCAGAAAGTTCAAGTATTCCTTGCTCATGCTGTCAATCATACAAGGGGAAAGAAGGTTGAATTGTATCAGTGGCAATATCCTTATTGGAATATTTCCACGGGCATAGTAAGAGTTAGGAATTTAAAAAGGCAAGGAATGGCGCACCCCTTCTGGTCTTTAAGGATCCTGGCAATACCAAGAAACAGCTCCCTCTGCTCCAAATTGTCAATGCCCCACTCGTTGATGAAGCTGTCGATGTTCTTAAAAGAAGGGATGATGTACTCAGCGGCCTTGCCAGCAGTGGCCACCTCAAGAGCCTTCTTGTAGACAAATGCCTTCCCATGGGCGCTCGGGAGCAGATTGTACAAGTTGAACAGACTACATGTACATACATTCTGTTAGCGACCCATAAATGAATCAAAGCAACAAACAGTCTAATTAAATTAAAATGAGCTGTGGGGTTGTTGCTTACACTTTGAGGCGCAGCGCGGGCTTGTCCTCGGGCTTGAGGGTGAGCTTTCCGCAGACTAGTTCGGCGATCTGCACCGCCTCAGCTTCGGATCCGGCCTTGGTCACGAGGTTGCAGGTGACGGACAGGACGCACTCGAGATCTGGCGCGAAGCAACAACTGGGCGGCTCAATCGAAGAACAAGGAAAACGTTTACCTGGAAGGAATCGAAGGAGAGAGCAATATACCTTTGTCAGAGGCGCGCGAGGAATTGAGGAGCACGTCGGCGGAGGCGAGCATGAGGGAGGCCATGTCGACCCACCGCTCGGCGAGGATGTGCTCCTCCGCCTCGCGGAAGAGCCGCCCGGTCTCCGTCTCGGCGACATCGGGGCCCGCGTCGGCCCAGGTGAGGTCGGAGGTGAAGCGCACCACCGACAGTATCGGCTCCTCCTCCGTCGTGTTCACGATCGTCGCCATCTTGTTCTAGCCGGAGCTGTTGCTGCTGATGCCTGCGCCGCCGCCGCCGCCGCCGGAGAGGGAAAGGACGGATGGGATGGGGATTGCGAGTGGCGGCGATTCGAGGAGAACCCTAAAACCCGATGCGATGCGGCTAAAACGCACCCAACCTCACGCGCCAGCAGTTGGATCAGGAATCGACGGCTAGTAATGTCCGCGCGTTGTCCGGACTGGATGCACTTCTCCACTTTACAAGTCAAGCCAGAGTGCAACTATGTTTTTGATCAAAAAAAAAGAGTGCAACTATGTTTCGATGGCTCAAATTTGAAAATTCAAATCACACATTTTCTGCAAGAACACATGCAAGATGGAGAAAATTGAAATCATTTATTTAGTTGATATCATCCGAACACAAAATATTTGACTTTTTGCAGTTGATTTATCCACCTGACATCATTTGTCCCCAATCATTTCTTTGCTTTCTATTAGGGTGCGTTTGGCATTTATTGAACTGCTTATTGAAAGTGCTTATGTTCAATAAACAGTTTGAAGTGCCAAACGGCAAAATAGCAAAGTGCTTATGAGGTATAAGCACTTATAAGCACTTTACCATTTTGTACTACATATAAGCACTTTAGGCAAAGCAGCAAAACGTAGCTTATAGTGCTTATGTGTGAGAATAAGCAGTTTTGATGAATAAGCATAAGCAGTTTTACCAAACAGGTTGATCGCTTATGCTACATAAGCACTATAAACAAGATATAAGCACTATAAGCACTTTATGCATAAGCCTATGCCAAACGGACCTTAGGGTCACATCCTCGTATGTTGCATTGTTTTGTGTGTGTATATAAATATGGTCCCCACCGTTCAGAATTCTATTGCCAACCAATCCTCATGTAACAGGTTGGTCACGTCACACTAAAATTTCTGCAAATTTAGTGACCCAATAGTTACCGGAAATCAAACCATACCGAAAGAAAAACATAATATTGTAAAGTGAAGACAGATAAAAATCTGAATTCACAGCCATTTTCCATAGAGCACCCATGTCATCCCTTTTTTTTTTGTAATTCTGGAGTGGTTGCATCAGCAATTCCGTCATGGTGAATTAAGTCCTCCATCCCTCCCTCTTCCTCACACAACTTTTCATTTTGCAATCTACTTTGTCCAAATTTGGGCGCGAGTTATTTGATTTGTTGATGTATTTATTTTGAGATCACAAATGATTGTTTCGATTTTGGATTTTGAGAATAATTTAGCCCTTCCAAGGACAATGGATATTGAAAGATCAAATTATTCTCCAACTAACATTCCCACTTTTTTTTTCTTTTTTGAAATGGGAAAAGGAGGTCCAGATATGTAAATTACTATACTAAAGTAGTCCCTTATAGGTACGTTCTTGTGAAAGATCTAAATTATTCCTGATGAGCTTGTTGGTTGGCTTAAAGTTCAAACTACTCTAACTGTTAGCTCCTCCATTATGTTTGCAAAGTATTAATTACATTTTTCAATATTTTGCAACAATTAATTCGTGCAACGAAAAGAAAATCATAGAGTTAGCCGCAAAACCTTTGTTTTAAATTTATTCAATTGTATATGCTTAAGTTGTTAACCAGATTGTAAACTCTCCTGTTAATGCCAAACAACAATGATTCTTTAATGTATCTTGTTAGCTATTTTTAATTTGTTGTTTTCTTCAGCTAATGGAGCTGAAATAACTAGAAACCTTTCGGAAATTAGGTTCCAAGTTTGTTCATTGGATGATGGTCAATGAAGGCGTGACGACTACTATCCATACTACAACTACAAGTTTCACTCTTTCATGAGATCTATACACACATTTATTAGTCCATGATCTGTTCAAGTAGTCGTATTAATCAATATAACATTAGGCTTGAATAGCTGTATGCCTTTTCGCTGCTATGTAAAAAAAAATCAACAACAGCAAAGGTTGATCCCAGCACAATGAATTTCGACACACAAATTAAGACTGATGTGCATCTGTGTAAGGGAATCCGTGTGTAAGAGGAACTGTGCTAAAACATTGTGCATTACACAAGACTGTTGTTGTTGTTGTTGTTATGACTTCTAATAGATTTACATGACTTCAAAATAATTTGATAAGTTGCCAAGAATTGCATTGTTAGATGATTTGCTAAAATTTATACCGCGAGCTGCTTTCCTCTTTCTTTTGTTTCGAGAAAACAAGATTTCACTGCTTTGTTCATATTTTGAGCCATCCTTAATTCTTTATAGGTATTTTCCCTTCTTTATATTATGAATTGAGTTCGTTGACGAAGAGTCTGTCGCCGTTCTTTATAATAAGCAAATAGGCCGAGAGAGAGAAATAAAAGGAGACAGGCAACTCGACATTATCTATCACAACGGGGATAGATAAGTGTGCATATGGATAAACTCATAAACCCGAAACAGGATGAAATACGTAGGAAGCAAAAGCAACTAGATTTAGGCAGCCGTAATGTTGGGTTTAGTCCCACATCGGATATTGATGATGGGGGAGCCAACTAATATAGTGGAGGGATCCTCACCTATCGGGCTAGTCTTTTGGGTTGAGGTGACCCAAGACCTTGGTTGGGACTCCGGTTGGGCCTATGGTGTTTGGTAGGCCTAATGTGACCTGGGCTGACAGCAGGGACTCGTAGGTACGACGAGCCGGGCCGCACTCTAACAAGTGATATCGAGCCATGGTCGGAAACCTGAAACATCTCGGGGACCTCACACGGATATCGGGCTGTCGGATTAGATCTCCCGGGCCACATGGTCAACGGGCTGTCGGAGGGGTGTCCACCCGGATGTGAAGGGGAGATGGGGCCACCTGATGTGAAGGGGAGATGGAGCCACATGGTCACGAACAACACCAATTGCTTTCTCGATCCGATGTTGCAACTCTGCGGACTCCTGCCGTGTTTTATTGAGGCTTGACCGAGCGGTATACGAATCCAAACCGATACGTACTCCACCTGTCCTCGTGTCTTTCCTTTACGTAATCTTTCCATGAGATAGACGCAGACTCCGTTGTTTCTAAATGCCTTGTCGTGCAAACCTGAGTCTGTCTTGAGGCCAAGGTGATGCCACAATCGAACGTACAGTTTCCAACCTGCATGCTATCAATTTGTTCTATAAACAAATACACATGGGCCCACCTTTTTTCATGCAGCCAAGCACGCACGACATGCACACCAATTTCACGTATGCATGCATGCCGCCTCCAACTCGACTCGATCGTAGACACGGCCATCTCTGCCCACCTCATGCATGCTTTCACGAACTCCCGATCTTGCACGCGTCGGTCCTGCATCGCATCTTTGCCTAGCTAGGCAGCCCGTGCCGTGCGTCGCCTCCGCTCTCGCCAAGTATCGCCCGAGCAGCAAACCAACATCATCTCACGTAACTCACAAAGAACCGACTCGCCTCCAAACATCATAACTCACAAAGAACCGACTCGCCTCCAAACATCACGTCAAGTCCACCCATGGCAAAACACCATCACCGTCGCTGCTCCACCTTGAGCACGCAACAACCGTCCGGTCTCAGCTGATCGCCTATCGGCAAGACTCAAGTCGAGCCGTCGCCGTCGTCGTCCGCAACGTCTTCCAGCCGTACCGTCGAACTTGGTCATCACGTCCGATCAACCCCTATCAAACAGCAGCCACCAACCACCATCAACACGATCTCCACGTCCGGATGGATCCCCGTTGATGCGGTTCATCGGACGGTTCGAGCCGCCACGCTCGAAGTGTCCAACTCCACCGATCGAGTCGTCGATCGCCGCCATGCTCCACCTTGCGCCATGTCCTCCTCTCGGACGCCTTGTGCAAGCTCCGCGCGGTGTGGAGAACCCCATCGTACCTCTCGTGATCTTCTACCATGTAACCGGCTCGATACCACTTGTTAGAAAACCAGCCGCGGAAGTAATTCCCCAAGATCATCAAGCCAAGAACACAAGATCACGAAAAGAGTGAGACGCCGAAACACGATGTTTTTGTACGAGGTTCAGCGATGTGCCTACATCCTCGGGGCATGACTATGGGCGCTCCTCCCCATAATAACCGTAGCTATACGGACATCCAGAAGTATACCGACACACGACCTGGCTGCCGCTAGGGCACACCTCTCCCGGCCGCCGTCAGTCCTTGTCTACTACATCTGTCGTCTCTTGCGGTTACAACGGTGGTGCCCCCACGTATATATGAGCCCGGGAATACAAGTCCGACACAAACTCTATCCCTATCCACCTAATACGACTCAAGTCCAATTTGTAACCGACTCGTGTACACATATTCGACACAAATCCAACAAACTCCACCTTGACGAATATGCACGCCATCCCGAAGCTTGCCCATGCTCGAACCTCCGTGTACGCAGACTTGAGTCGCCTCTTCCGCTGCTCACCTCGAACAGCCCAACGAGGCCACCTCGCCGTTAGGACCGAACGCTGCAACATTTGTAGCTCCATCCTTCATGACTCCACCTTTCAGCCTATAGTGATGTGTCTCCGACAACTCGCCTATCATCACGAGTCTTGTCATCCCGCATCACTCTCAAGGTCCTCCTATCCGGCACTCGCCCGATATAGCCAACCTTCTCCGTGCAGAACACCAAGCGAGATAAGATTTCTTCTAAGTTCCGGCACATGCCGCACACCCTCAAGTAGCACCTCTTGTCCATCATACATTGTCAACTTGATCTTGCCAACTCTCATAACACGATGAACCGTGTCATCTCCCAAGTGAGCAAAACCAAAGTCACCATCAACATATGAAGAGAACCACTCCTTCTTAGGTGTTGCATGAAACGAACTTGCAGAATCTAGCAACCACGCTTCTTCATCACAAGACTTCTCACTTGATAGCACAAGAACATCACCATCGCTGTCCGAGTCATCCTTCCTAGAAACCACAACATTTGCCACGTCCTTCCTCTTCGGTTCCGAACAATCCCTCCTCACATGTCCCCATTCCTTGCACTTGTAGCACTGCGGCCCCTTCTTCTTCTTCTTGTCGGTCTCCCTCACTCGATCACTCTTGACCACCAAAGCATCACCAGTGGAACCACTATCACTAGCATTATTGATCTTGATCCTCCGATCACGAGAAAGTAACGCCGTCGTGATATCCACCACCTTTACTTCAGTTTTGCCGTACGTCAATGTTGTGACCAAATGCTTATAAGAACTCGACAAGGAACACAGAAGAATAATGGCCTTGTCTTCATCATCAAGCTTCACATCCACCTTCGCAAGGTCAGCCACAACTTGATTGAAGACATTGATGTGCTTAACAAGATTTGCTCCCTCCTGCATCTTCAGCCCATATAACTTTTGCTTCAGTATACAACTTCCGAGTCGAGTTTTGGACATGAACTGATTATCCAACTTATCCCAAATTATTTTTGGTGACGTCTCATCCATGACATGGTACATGATCTGGTCGGAGAGACACAACCCGATGGTTGCTGCCGCTTGCGCTCGTATCTCCTCCCACTTCTCATCATCCACCTTGGTCGGCTTCTTCTCACTCGGAGCCTTCATGATCCCTTGCTGCGCTAGCAAATCCTTGACTTGTTTGCCAAAGCCCGTAATTGCCAGTCCCGTCAAACTTCGTCACCTCGAATTTGGACGACATCGACGCCATCCGCCTCGTTACCACGGACCGTCGAAAGATCCTCCGCACGTGCACACCGTACGCCGCACGCGCACAATACACGTCGAAGCCGTGTGCCTCCTGCACACCCGAGCACGTCGCCGCGTACTCAACTAGCCGCTCTCGAGCCCCGTCGACTGCCACGCCGCTTGCACACGACGAAGTCGACCCACTCGATCGCAGCCCGCCGTTCGCCGTAACCACCGCAAGCCTTGGTTCACGAACAACACCAATTGCTTTCTGATCTGATGTTGCAACTCTGCAGACTCCTGCCGTGTTTTATTGAGGCTTGACCGAGCGGTATACGAATCCAAACCGATACGTACTCCACCTGTCCTCGTGTCTTTCCTTTACGTAATCTTTCCATGAGATAGACGCAGACTCCGTTGTTTCTAAATGCCTTGTCGTGCAAACCCGAGTCTGTCTTGAGGCCAAGGTGATGCCACAATCGAACGTACAGTTTCCAACCTGCATGCTATCAATTTGTTCTATAAACAAATACACATGGGCCCACCTTTTTTCATGCAGCCAAGCACGCACGACATGCACACCAATTTCACGTATGCATGCATGCCGCCTCCAACTCTGACTCGATCGCAGACACGGCCATCTCTGCCCACCTCATGCATGCTTTCACGAACTCCTGATCTTGCACGCGTCGGCCCTGCATCGCATCTTTGCCTAGCTAGGCAGCCCGTGCCGTGCGTCGCCTCCGCTCTCGCCAAGTATCGCCCGAGCAACAAACCAACATCATCTCACGTAACTCACAAAGAACCGACTCGCCTCCAAACATCGTAACTCACAAAGAACCGACTCGCCTCCAAACATCACGTCAAGTCCACCCATGGCAAAACACCATCGCCGTCGCTGCTCCACCTTGAGCACGCAACAACCGTCCAGTCTCAGCTGATCGCCTATCAGCAAGACTCAAGTCGAAGCCGTCGCCGTCGTCGTCCGCGACGTCTTCCAGCCGCACCGTCGAACTTGGTCATCACGTCTGATCAACCCCTATCAAACAGCAGCCACCAACCACCATCAACACGATCTCCACGTCCGGACGGATCCCCGTTGATGCAGCTTATCGGACGGTTCGAGCCGCCACGCTCGAAGTGTCCAACTCCACCGATCGAGTCGTCGATCGCCGCCATGCTCCACCTTGCGCCATGTCCTCCTCTCGGACGCCTTGTGCAAGCTCCGCGCGGTGTGGAGAACCCCATCGTGCCTCTCGTGATCTTCTACCATGTAACCGGCTCCGATACCACTTGTTAGAAAACCAGCCGCGGAAGCAATTCTCTAAGATCATCAAGCCAAGAACACAAGATCACGAAAAGAGTGAGACGCCGAAACACGATGTTTTTGTACGAGGTTTAGCGATGTGCCTACATCCTCGGGACATGACTACGAGCGCTCCTCCCCATAATAATTGTAGCTATACAGTACATCCAGGAGTATACCGACACACGACCTGGCTGCCGCTAGGGCACACCTCTCCCGGCCGCCGTCACCCCTTGTCTACTACATCTGTTGTCTCTTGCGGTTACAACGGTGGTGCCCCCACGTATATATGAGCCCGGGAATACAAGTCCGACACAAACTCTATCCCTATCCACCTAATACGACTCAAGTCCAATTTGTAACCGACTCGTGTACACATATTCGACACAAATCCAACAGGCAACAAGGGCTGGTGACTCTTTCTTCGAGTACAAGTTGTACTTGGACTGAACATAAGTTCGCGTGGTCCGATCATGGATTCAAAAACTGTTCGAAAACCGTGAAAATCAAAGTTATCGGTCCGGTTCGGTTTCTAAAATCGATCAGTTTTTCGACAAAATCGAACCTAGTTACTATAGCAAAAACGGTTTTCGCTTGGTTTTTACGGTTTATCGCTCGGTTTTTATTGTACGGAAAGAACCGAGCGGTTTATGGTTTTCTCGATGTATGGGTCCGATCCTCTCAAGCATGCCCTGCCAGGATGCCTCTGCATTAAAACAAAGAGGTACTCCCTCCATACAAGAATATAAGGATTTGTTGATTTTTTCACTCCTCGTTTGACCTTTCTTCTTATTCAAAATATTTATGTAGATGTAAAAATAAAGAAGACATACTTAAAACATATCTAGAAATAAAATAAATTCTGACAAAATAAATAATTTTTTAACAAATTTTGTAAATAAGACGAGTGGTCAAACATGATATCTAGAAGTCAACAAATGTTTATATTTCTGGAGGGAGGTAGTAACCAACAAATGGATAACAGTTTGAACTAGAAAAAGAAATTAAAGGTACTAATATATTGGCCGGGAATGAAGCTGCCAATTAAGGAGGACGTCGCTTGCAACTCATGGACCCAAACAACGGCTCTCGGTCAGGTTATATAGCACGAGGATTGGTTCAGTCTCTCTTAAACGGATCCTGAATAATGAATTCTTAAACGGTGCCTTTTGTATAATTATATTATCTGAGATCGAGAAATAACGCTAGTTCAACACGACGAAAGAACTTGATTATTCAATTGGCGCTTTTTGTAGAGGCCAGAACTGATTTCCATTTTCTAAAATTTAGCCACACAAAATAGTGAGAAACTTACTTTGGAAATGAATCCCTACGTTTGTTCAGAACTTACAGCTGCCGTTCAGGAAGTTTAATTGGGTGACCGATTAATTTTCAGTTTCCATTACATTAAAAAATAGTTTCCAGTAACCTAATATTGCACATTCTAACAGTTTGAAGCGGATTAAATTTAGATGAGTTAACTTTTCTTTGCACTGTACGGGAAAAATCTCTCTTTTTTAGGGCAGGTATAAAGAAGAAGGGGCTATTATGTTTTTACCCTTGGTTCAATGTCCAACTATGGTTTTACCTCTCGTTTTTAAACTTTGTGATTTTACCTTTGTGATTTCGAAACGAAGGCAAAGTTTATCTCTATCATGTGTAAAATCACAATAAATGTCAATGTATTATCACTATTTAAAGTTATCATCTGCCTTTGTCCAATTGAATGCATTTCAAGAGTAAAATGGGATGGTTGAATCCAGTCTATTGTAACCGTGGTCTAATCATTTTGATCCACTAAATGATAGAAGAACCTAGTTAACTACCTAGCCATCAAATCGTCCTAAAAAATTCTTAACGTATCAATGTTCACAATACCACACATCATCTGGCTTTTTTTGTAGAGAAAACTGAGGTAATCAGTAAAAACCAGACAAAAACAAATTTTATTACAATACCTCGAACTCCAACTGTTTGCTCGTAGTGAAGGTAGCTGTTAATGAGATTCTCAATAAATAAGAAAAGAAAAACAGTTAATGAAACGAACGATAGTAGGCCACTAAAAGGGGAAAAATTTTGTAATGGCTATCCTGTCAAGCACTCGAGCTGTGCCATATTATGAAGCGATCAGTTGTATAGCCTGCATACCAGGTAACATAATTCGTTACGGACATGGTATAGCTAGTGTCGTAACAAATGTCATAACAACCATCTTGATTTCATGCAAAACCTTGTTGTCGACTGAAATCAAGTTCAGTTAAAATCATCTTCACACTTATCCTGGCAAGCCATTCTTTCTACATTACATGTGGCTAGGAATGCCACACCTTTTTCTTTCACTGTAATAATAATTGGACTACAACAGAATTTAACCAATAAATCTTCGCAAGCGAAGAAACAAATGGGAAAAAGAAGAGTAAGATATCATATTGGTTCGCTGTAAACTGAATATCTGCACAACAAATGTGCAGAGCCCTGATGGTGGAGGGTAGCCGTGGCTCCTACAAAAGTGTTGAACAGGATGAAGTTCTCAATCTTCTGCAGTGGAATGGTCACGAGCAGGCGCTTCTGGGTCAGCTGAATGATCGGCTGCCAATCTTTCCTCAAGAACCCTCTCGCCACGCTCCCTGTAATGATTAAAATGGACATGGTCAGCTCTGCAAGAAAACACTTATTTTACAGAACCTTTGATTTTCATCTTCTGAGTCTTACAGCACCAGTCTCATGTAGCCACATGTAAGTATTGTGCCAGCCACAGATTAACCATTATGATGCAAAGTCTAGCACTTAAAGTAAAATACTATCTATAAACTATGATAATTGAAGACAAATGTGAGCAGGAAATACTATTAATTCATGGAAGCATCAAACCAGTTTACAAGAGAGATATACCTTCTTCTTGATGCCTTGGCAGGATCTGACACTGGGAGAGCTATTTCAGAAGGCCTAGACCTTGCACACAGCATGCGATCGAATAGGTTGGCGACTGGGTCTGTTACTGGTCTGCAATTAAGATAAACAGGAAATGGTATAAAAGTGAGATCAATAATGACTACTTGCTTGTGACCTTGTGCAAAAGAAAGATTTGAAAATTTACCGCATGGCATCAGGGAACAAACTGGGGAAGGAGAAGTCATCACTTGGGTCACCCTTTAGTCCGGTCAGTGGGTTCCTTTGGAAGTATCTAAGGTAAAGCCAACTAACATACATCCCGGACACCAAAGTTGGTAGGAAGTTGATGGAATCAGGCACAATGAAGGCCATGATAGATGAGAAACACACGACGAAGAATGGCATCCACTGCAGTTACAAGAGAGAAACAAGAACTAAGCATCAATAAACTTGTAACATGCTGCTGAAGAAGTACATAGTAATTAGAAGTGGTTCACAAATACCTTGGCCTTTATTTTCCAGAAAAAGCACATGGGCAGCTCAAGGTTTGGTAAGAGTTGCTTCAGGGCCACAAGAAAACCGGCAAGGCAACCATGGAAGCCAGAGAGTGGTGTGACACTGCACAGAGATGAACATAAAGGTCAAGTAGTGAATACGTATTGCAGATAGTAAGGTTTTTTTTTCCTTTTCCTCAGAATGCACTGCATAGCTTGAACAACAGAAAAATAACCAAGCATACTAATATGCCCTTAATATGTGCAACCATTATTCAGTACAACTGTAATCGTATATTATCAATGCTTTCTTAATTCCTTATTACTTGTAGAACTAGTATTATCATAATTGATGCAACCAAACGCAAACAAGCGCACACCAACAGGCCATTGTTGATACAAATGGACATGGGCCAAAACCCAAAAGCACAGCAACAGAGCACTAAGAGCAATATCTTGCAGTCAAGGTGCATCTGGAGACTGAATGATGTCCTCAAACTTGCAGAGAGCTCCATTTTCAGTTGGCATTTTAAGTGTAAGATTATTAAATAGGGAAGTAATTTTACTTGTATTCTTAGTTCCTAATAAAAGAGCAGTCTACAAGTATGGTTTTAGTCAACTGGCAACATATGCAGAAGGATGACATTGAAAATAAGAACATTGAACACAGCTAAGTAAAGCAATGCCTGATAAAAGTTATAACCGTAATACGAACATTTGAATAGACTGAATGAAGGCTCAGAACTTACAGGAAGCTCTCCTTTCCAGTGACATAGTACAATGCAATAGCAAAGCAGAACGCAAGGATGCCACATATGGAGTTGACCAAGATAATGAATCTCAAGAACTCCTTACGGCCCCATACAGGTTCAATGTCCTTCCCGCAGAAGAGAAGACCAAGAGAACTGCCAATAGCCTGTGAAAGGAGATTTTGTTTGCCAGTATTAGGCACAGAGCCAGAATGAAACAGTGTCAAATTATGCTCATTAGTGTCATGTCACTCCCTCACATTTTAGGGTGACCTATTGCTCTTGGTACAAAACACCTTGTTGTGATGATTAACGAATTTGGAGACATCATATGTTTTGATTCAGCTCCATTGTTTGTTTGATTGGTAGTGCTAATTAGAAGCGCATATGCTTAAGGCATCAGAGAATCGTAATTTGGAAGAAATGGAACTGACCCCTGGAAGGACTTGTTCGATGTAGCCAGCGGTGAAGACGGTCCATACATACGGGATTGTCCTGCACATAGAATGCCAAGCAGGTCAACAAATGCACTTGAGCCAGCAAAATTGCATCGTGTGTGTGTGTGGCCTCTTGCGGATCCAGAGACCGTTACTTACTTTGAGGGGATGATGGCTAGGTAATTGAGGGATGAGGGGAGGAGCTGGAGCAGCACGTATCCGCCGATGAGCACGACGACGAGGCCCTTGCAGGTGCGGGTGAACTCCTTGCCGGGAACCTGAAGAAGGAAGGGAGCCAATTGTAATACTAATACTGCAGACACAGATCTGAACGTGAGCATTGTGGAAGCGCGCAAGCAAAGATTCCGGCCGGATTGCACCGCGGCCGGTCAACGCAGCAGATCCCAAAGCCAATCCGTCAGATCTCGCAACTCGCACGAAGAAAAGACACGAGCTTTGTTTGGTTGGTGGCAGAAGTTGGTGGCACGGACGAATGGGTGAGGAAGCACCGGCAGATCTCCCAAGTTAAGATCAACCAACGCGGGATCCAAATCACTTGCGCCGCGAGAGCAGGCGATTCAGCCTCTCAGAAAGCTCAATTCTCGCGCAGGCCAAGCATGTGAGCAAGCAAGATGAAGATGGGCGCTACAGGACAAACAACCGGGACAGCGAGAAGAATGAGACTACTTACGACGGCGGGCGGCGCTCCGGCCGGTTCCGCTCCGGTAGCCGCAGCCGTGGCGGTGGGTTCCTGCAGCGGCTGGCTCTCCATCATCACTCCACCAGCACTCAGATCTCCTCTGCGTTTGGTGGAGACGTGGAGTGGCGGTGGCAATAAGAGGAGAGAGGAGGGTTGTTGGGTCACCCTCCACTCCGGTCAACCCTCCTTCCTCCTTCCGCTGCTCACCTCAGCTCAGCGAAAGCACAAGCGAGAGAGAAGGAAGGGCGTGGCTCCGGGTCTCTGTCCGACCACTCACCCTCTTCTTCTCCATCTCCCTCTAAATTATCGGGCCTAACCTTCCTTGGATTTTTTCCATGTGGGCCCGCCCCCACCCTTAATCTACCACACCACTCGTTGCTGCAACCAAGTCAAACGTGCCAACCACCGTTAGGAGCCATTATTTTTCCTTATGAACAAGAGCAAACATAGGATCATCATGGTTTTAAAAACCGAACGGAACCGGTATCGCCGGATTGGTTTTCGGAAGAAGTTTTAAATAATTTGATAAATAAACTGTAAGATAAATTAGATGATAAATGATGATTTTAGGTGAAAAAATTCATGAAAACTCACAAGTTTGAGTGGTGAAAAAAATTTGAGGAAGATAAAATCAAAGAGAAAATACATAATAAAAAGAAAATCAACCTTATCTTCAATCTTTTATAATTATTAGTTATATAAACTAAGTGATACAACTAAGAATTTACTTTTTCAAGATTAGGATTTATGTTGTATGGATTATGTATGCATTGTGAGTTTTCATTGATGTTATATGGATTATATATGTTGCATATGTGAGTTATATTGTTGCAAAGAATATGCAAAGTTCATGCCAAAATTTCGAACTTCTCCTTTTTATGTCTCTATGTTTTCCATTTAATCTCAGTTTTTTCTTTAGTCCATCGGTTTGCAAAATAATATGCAAAGTTCATGCCAAATTTTCAGACCTTTCCTTTTTATGTTTCTATGTTTTCCATTTAATCTCAGTTTTTCTTTAGTCCATTCGGTTTGCAATGTGTTGTAATGGACGATTTGTTTCTACTTATGTAGTCGGATGCTACATGCATTATTAGTATATGGATTGTATGTGCTGAATATGTGACTTATATTGGTGTAGAAAATATGTAAAGGTCATGTCAAAAATTTGATACCTTTTTCTTTTTTCTTTTCCTTTTTTCCAACTAATAGCAATTTTTTGTTGCCTCGGATCAGTAAATTGTAAATACCAAGCACTTTGTCGTCCAAACCGCTTGGTTACTAAGCCGAAAACCGCTATGGTTTAAACAGATTTGAATTCACCGATCATGCAATTTACCGAGCGGTTTTCGCAGTAACCGCGGTTGCCATGATCTCGTGGACGAGCGGTAGTGGCGGTTTGATCCGTAAGTTAAACCTTGCATAGGATAAGAGAGAATTTCTCTCCGTATTGTTTTTTTTTCAAAAGTAAAATGTATGGCTTAGTCTTCTAATTTGTTTGGAAGTGTTACTTATGCCTCTCAAAATTTTATCATGCACATCTGTAATCCCTCTAAAATGTATGTGGTCTGAATCTCACTACTTAGGGTTGAGTGGCCTAACAAAGTCTGTGGTCTAAATCTATCTCTACTTGGTGTTGATTGGCCTAACGGAGCCTGTTTGACAGTGCTCTTCGAGCTGTAGTTTTTGTAACAAAATTTAAATATTGAATATTTTTATTTTGAATCTAAAGAAAAATTAAAATAATGCAATAGAGACAATTAATTAACTTTTGAAGCTATTCCATAACCCCATAGTTCAAACTGGAGATGCAAATACTTGCAGTTTTGCTTTTGTGCGTTATTAGTTACATAATCAGCACGTGATTGTGTTTTATCTGGCACGTTTGCCGCACACTCCTCTTTTTTGCAGAACAGCCGCCGATCGTGCTGCGTCCTATTTTAAAAGGGGCAATTGCAAAACAAGTCCTATTTTGCATCTTAATTATGAAAACGGTCCACTTTTTCCAAGTTTGCAAAATTGGTCCACTTTTTGAATCTGAAGCTGCACCTAGGTCCTGTTTTTCAAAAAGTGGACCGATTTTGCAATAAAAGTGGACTTATTTTGCAAAGAAGTGGACCGATTTTGCAAACTTAAAAAAAGTGAACCATTTTCAGAATTAGGTTCCAGAACATAACTTGTTTTGCAATTATCCCTTTTAAAAAAGGAAGTGTGTTGCATAGTTTGCAAGTTAACTCAAGGTCGTTGTCGCCTTTCTTTTTGGTGCTCACGAGGGCACAATAGGGATTAGGTGGTAACTCCCCTTCCAAGTGCCATAGGGATAAGGATTATCCAACGAACATGGTAATCAGAAATTAAACAGACGTAGACTAAGGCCAGTCTCAATGTAAAGTTTTATCTTACTGTTTCCAAGAGTGTCACGTCAGATTTGAAGATTTAGTTTCATGTATGAAACGGTCTCTCTCAATGCATAGTTTCATCTCACTGTTTTATAGGCAAGTTATGACATTAATTTAATATCTATTTATTGCATCGAGATTAGCCGAAACATGTTGGAATGAAACTCTATGCTCTCAATAGGAGTTTCAATGCAGTTTCATATCTATGAAACTGTGCCAAATGAGTTTCATCCCTATGAAACCCATTTACCCAGCTTTCATATTAATTGCTATGCTACATCATCTCCTTTGCTTATGTGACACTCTATTTAATGCTAATAAAACTCCCACTGAGACTGGTCTAAGCATAGCTTGGGAGTTGGACACCTTTTATACACTTTGGTTTGTTTGAAGCGGACGGACAGACCACCCAACAATTATATTTTCCTCTGACTTTATTCAATGACTCACCGTACTTATAATAATCCAATTTAATACTAGTTGTACAATGTTCGATCTTCTCAGTCTCTCAGAGGAAGATACCAATCCGGCCCATTCAGCCCATTAAATGCATCGCAGTTGACAGCCCATTTTATTTCCATTCAAAAGGCCCAGACCAGAAACAAAACAACAGCCTGGTCGCAACCCTCGGCGGCACACACACCCGCGCAGCCATGGAGGAAGAGAACACACACGCGCCGCCGCCGCAGCCGGAGGTCGCCGGAGAGAAGCGCAAGAGGGAGGAGACCTCGCCGGACGCGCCCGACGGAGAAGAACTAGAAGCTCCCGCTGGCGGAGAGGATGCGCCCAGCACAGGCGGCTCCAGGCACCCGATGTGGAAGACGAGCCTGTGCTCCTATTTCCGCCGCCGCGGCGCCGGCGCCGAGGGTTGCAGCCACGGGGAGTCCTGCCGCTACGCGCACACCGAAGAGGAGCTCCGGCCGCGCCCTGACGGCACCTTGGACCCCACCTCCGATCGCGCCAAGAAGCTCCGCAAGGTCGCCTCTGAGGCACAGGAGGAGGCCGAGGAGGAGGTGACGGTGGATGAGCAGTCGCTGGACAAGTGCCTTGTCGGGCTTCCCAGGGGGTGGACGGCCGACAGGCTCAAGGCCTTCCTACAAGAACAGGCAAGTGTTGTTTACTCAACTGCAGTGAAGGGTTTATCAACTGTTTAGTACCAGTGTTAAACCCCACTATGCTTTTTTTATTATCACAAACGAGCATTAAGTTTCATTAGAGTCGAATTTTGAATGATCCATCAATACAATGCAAGCCCCTAGTAAAACTGGTAGCAGTTCAAATATTTTAGAAAGCTAGGGATTGCAAACTTTCAGAAAGCTAGGGTGTGATGGATTAGAAAAGAAAGCTGGGGTCATGAACTTGTGCTTCTACTGTTAATTTTTGTAACCGATGGTAGACTAGCCTGTATCAATCACTGTAAGCCTTGTCAACCAGATCAAGATGCAATATTATATGCACGAATTTTTGATAACATTATGAGCTGAAAAATGCATCACCTTTCTTAAATGCATGCACTCCTTAGTGGATGTCAGGAGTCCATTGATCAAGTTCAATTCTTATCTAAGGGACACTGCAAAAGCATCCTGTCTTGCTTGAAACATACCCCAATCATCGGAGCATGGTTCCATCAGCTGATGGTCGATTTCACGGCATGATTTAATCTCATAGTTGGGGTGTCATGTAGCCAAATTTTCATTTAGAGAATTCTTGATCTGTATTTGCATTTTTCTACCCTGCTATTTATGCCAAACTGCAGACCTAATGATACAAGCCAAATGACGGTGCTGCAGGGAATCTCATATGCAACAGCGAAGAAGAAGAAGGGAATGACTGTTGGTTTTGTGACTTACGAAAATATTGAACAACTGAAAAATGCTGTTCAGGTAATTTAATGGTTTTTTTTTGTACTGGCTTGTTTCGGTATCTTTGCAAGCCTCCTTGACAGTACGTCTTGACTTGACTAGGTCCTTAAGGAGAACCCTTCTGGTGGAAAGGAAATAAAAATCGCAGATGCCAATCGTAGGTCACATCAAAAGGTGCAAGTCGACAGGGCAATATCTGACAATGGAACATCCTCAGAAATTAGTAATATTCCTCCTGGTGGTGTTGGGGAAACAGCTGCACCTGAAGCAGCTGGCTCGAGCAAAAGAAGTGCCCGTGATGCTGTTACCCCCCTTGCCCATATGTCTTACAATGATCAGCTAGAACACAAAAAACATTCAATGGCACAGATACTGAAGAGGCTTGTAAGATCAAATGCATATCTTTTACTGTTATAAAGAATAATCAACTATGCTTCTCGAGAGATTTGCTAATCACTGTCTTTACTGCCTTCCAATGTAGACTCGCAATGCTAGGAAAGCTTGCCCACCTGCTGTTCCCCTTCCTAATTGGATATTTAAGTCGAAAGAAATCGGTAACATGCTAATCTTAATATGTTGCAGACTTGCAGTTGTTTGTTTGGGTTTCTATAGTTTGTGTTAGGTTACTTTAATATTCCAAAGAGTTTAGTACTGTATGCACGTACCTACGAGCATGGTTCACAAAACCATAAACCGCTCGGTTTTTCTTTATAGCAGAAACCGAGTGGTAATTGCTACAGTAACTAGGTTCGGTTTTGTCGGAAAAACCAACCAGTTTTAGAAACTGAGCCGGATCAAACTCCGGTTTTCGAGCGGTTTTCAACGGTTTATGAAACCATGCCTACGATCACTAATATGATTCCACTCATAGCTTGTTTTAGCTCGAGTCATATATAATTCTGACTTCATTGGTTGTAGATCTGTTTGCTATGTAAAAGATAATTTATAGTTTTTTCCCCTTTGGTGATGATGTTTTATATAGAATGATAGAAAGAAACATAATGCATATTTGGATGTGTCATGTGGAATCGTGGGTAAAATTAAATAGTTTTCTTAATGAAAAGTTGAATGAATGTTGAGGTTCCGTACCGTAGTACTGGAGCTCTCCCAGTTCCATTGAATGGTTTCTATCATCTTTCATTCCATGATTCATATCAACAGCATCTGATGAGTTAGTATTTCAACCGAGAAAAGTTGTTAGCCAAAAATTTTTACCTAGTTTCAACATCAAAAGGTTGGGCCAATTAACTGAATAAACAAGTTTGTTTTGGTCCAGTATTTGAGTTTTTTGGTGAGTAATCAGAAATAATTGAAATGTGCTCATTTCATTATCCCGATTTTTGAACAGGGAAGTCTATTAAAGATTGCATTTTTTTTCTGTAGTGGTTATCTTGATGTCCTTCATAGGGTAGCTGTTCTTGAGACCTATATGATGCACTGATTCGGGTCTTTGATGACTATCCATGCTTCTGTACATCGTTTTAGTCTGCACTAATGATCTGTTCTACTGTCCAGGTGGTCTTCCTTGCAAACTTGAAGGCATTTTAGAGTCCCCAGTTGTTAATGGATACCGTAACAAGTGTGAGTTCTCAGTAGGATATTCCTTGGAAGGCAAAAAGACCGTGGGATTTATGCTTGGGAATTTCAGGTGACTATTTCTTTCTCTTTTTGTTCATTGCTTTTACTCATGTAATAATGTTTGGAACATAAAATTCAAGGGAAGGTGTGACCGCTGTGGAGGAGCCTGTAAACTGCCCAAATGTCTCAGACATTTCCTGCAAATATGCTCTGATCTTCCAAGATTTTCTGCAATCATCAAGCTTGCCTTTGTGGAGCAGAATTGATAATTGTGGGTTTTGGCGCCAATTCACAGTATGCTCTATATAAAAATCCTGTGCTAGATGCTTTAATAATGTTTGTATGAATTTAAAAATTAACTTGTGCTGGTATTGTCTCAGGTTCGTGAGGGCAGGAGTCCGTCCCAAGATGTTGCTTCAGAGAATGCGGAATCACAAATTTCAGAAGTCATGCTTATTGTGCAGGTAGTTTGAGTGAAAACACATGTAGTGCGACTTTGATGCACTATAACCATTCCTGCTGGCTTCTCACTGGTGTTTGATCTAGCATCGGTCTATACCTTTCAGGTTTGTTCAACAGGTGTTGATGAGGCTGTAATGAAAGAAGAGTTTGACAGGCTGTCCGCTGCCCTGTTACAAGGAGCAGGAACAAGCTCACCTCCGTTGCCTTTGACGACTTTGGTAGTGCAAGTATGTATACTAGCTGCTTCGGATCTAGATTTCTGTGCATGATTCCCTTTATTTGTTTTGTTTATTGATCTTGATTGGCTGTTATTCATAACTTTATATCTGTTTGTATCTTTGCCTGTAAAGTGTATTGTTCTTTGCTTTTGTAAGGTTTTAGGTTTCTTAACATAGTCTGTGTCAACTCAGAAATCCTGTTTAACATATAGCTCGGAGTAGTTTAGTGCTGGTAGCATCAAACTGAACCTCATGTAATAGATAATACTGATTTGTCCTGCTTAACACTTCCCACTCATCATTATTTTAGTGATTTCCTGGGTCATGTAGGATACATTATCGTAGAAAATATCTTTTATTTGGATTCTTATGAATTATGATATCAGAGTTTTTTTAATACTTTTTTGTAGTTCTGTTTTTACAAGATATAGAGCATGCTGTTTGATTGGGTTGGTCAATAGTTGAGATGTCATGATAGGAAGCTGATTTCATGGAAATTAATTAAGTTCTGCTCACAAAACCTTACTGATAATATTGGCAAAAGGTGATATTTAGGGGTTTCATTTTTCTTAACCCACATTATTCACGTGCCAGAACCTTGATTTTTGGTTGCCCGTTTTTTTACTCTCTTGTTTTTTATTACCCGTTGTTCCCACTTTTCTTTCTTTCCTTCTTCCTTTTTGTTGTTTGTCCTTGTGCTTGGGGCCTTGGGCTCTTGTGGGTTTCATCTCTAGCTTACCCCAACTTGCCTGGGACTAAAACGCTCTGTTGTTGTAGTTGTGAACCCGACCAGTTTTTGTCACAAAGGACCAGTAGGCTCTCTTTGTTGTTATGAAGTTCTCGAAAAATAATGAATGCCATGTGCAAGGTACTCTACCTTGCTGGTATAGTAGGTAGATAATGGACAGTGGTAGTACATTGGGAAGATAGAACAGGGGATTGGGGAAACTAGAGAATAAACGGGGAAGCTCTTCTTTCGATTCTTTGATGCGCCATGCCCTCCATTATTAGGGAGTCAGGCTGTTATAATAGTATGTCAACTCAAACCTTTATCGCTAACAAATAATTCCGAAATTACCCAAACTGTAATCTAATAGTACTCTGCCTATTCTAAAATCCTGCCTACTCTGAACATCCTGGACTAGCAGCTTGTCCTCGAGCTGGCTGCAAAAAGAATTGAGGAGCTTCATCTTCATGAAATCCAATGACCTCAATGACAAGTACCCCTCATTTTACACTACCTCATCAATTCCCCACCAACCCACCAATCCATCAAATTTTATCTTATCTCTAGGAATGCTTATATTGTGGAACAAAATTTGAATCCCTGGAATGCTTATATAATGGAACGGAGGTAGTAGTTTCTTTGCAGTTATATAGCCAAACACAAATTTTTCATCACATTAGTAGCATAGTCCAACTTCCTTGCATTGAGCCAACTCAGCAGGAGTTAAACATTTTTGTGGTGATGTTGCTACAAAAGAAACCAATTTGCCTGATCTTGACAGCGCTGTACGTGTAGGGACACTCCCCGTTATGTCTAGACGCTGCTTGCCCTAGCTAACATAATTGCATCATCAATTGTATCTCGCTTGTGCAAATCAACATTTAATGGATGTCCCAATCTAGAAGCAAACAATTGAACTTGTTGGTTTTCAGTCAAATCCATTTCACGGTAAACCAGGGGAAGGAACTTTTCACAATAATCCTCTACAAATCCTATGTCACAATAGTTGTCACGTAAAGGTACTCTCCCTTGAGGCTATCTCCAACGGCGCAGGCCCAAATCGGATACCCAATCGCTCGAATGGTGGCCGTGCAGCTGATGAATCGCCACCCAAACTTGCCTGTCTCCAACACCCGAAATCGGGTCAGGTGGGCGGAGCTCAGGCTGGGGCAGGGTGGGGTGGTGCTCGTGCGACGGGACGGCGACGGAGGAGGATGAGCAGCGTGGACGTCAGGCGGAAGGAGCCGGTGCTTGCGCGGCCGGGCGGCGGCCCCGAGCCACGGAGCGAAAGCGTCGAGGCACTGAGATGGAGGGAAGCAACGAGCTCTGGGAGCTGCAGTGTCTGACAGAGGAGGTCCGGCTGGAGACAATGGCGGTGGATGCGGCGGCCGAAGGGGAGCCCAGGCAGGGGTGAGGCAGTACAGGGGGCGACCATATGCAATGGGTCGCGGGGGCAACTGCCTCAATTGTGGGTCGCGAGCTAGGGGTCTCCCAAAATGGATCTCCCGTTTGGGTCCTCTGTCGGAGGCTGCTTTTCATGATTTTGGACCCATTTTGGTTATGGGTCACCATATTTTTGACTCGGAGATAGCCTGATGGTAGTAGCTAGTGGACAACAATTAGGTTTGGAAGATAGAAGCAGGGGATCGGGGAAACTAGAGAATAAGATAGATTAAGGGCCTGTTTCGCATAGCTCCACAATTCATGCTGGAGCTGAAGTTTGTAAAATAGATTAAAGTAGTTTATATTTTTTTTAAAAATCTCAAAATAAAATAAAATGAGCACACAAAAGACCCTTGATTTGTTTACAGAAATATCTGGTGTTGGAGCCATGCCAAACACACCATGATTCTGTTCTTGCTTGATTCCTTGATGCGCCATGCCCTCCATTATATTGGAGTCTGGCTGTTACAATATTGTACGACTAAAAACTCTTATCTGTTACTAATAAGTCCAAAATTAATCAAACCAATATAATAGGACTCTGCCTAATCTAAAATCCTGCTGACTCTTAACATGACAATGAAATCCTACCTATGCATGCAGGATCACAAAGGAATATCAAATGCTGCACCTGCTGATTGTCCACTGATGCCACTATTGATGCCAAAGGAAGAATATCAATTGGCCGGTGCAGAGGATAAAACAAGAATCCACGATCACATCAGCAATTTAAAGTTCTCCATATCACCAACAGCTTTTTTTCAGGTCTATAGTTGGTTCAGCAAACTATTTTTGTCAATTCTTTTTGAAGGTTAACTGTAGTAATGACACACAATTACACAGGTTAATACTCTGGCTGCGGAAAGGTTGTATACCCTTGCTGGGGATTGGGCTGATCTCAATTCAGATACATTACTTTTTGACGTCTGCTGCGGAACTGGAACTATTGGCCTGACCTTAGCACACCGTGTTGGAATGGTGCTTTCCCTTGCACATTTTATATATTATTCTAAATGACGAGTGTTGTTTTCCAGGATCATGGCTGAGCCCTCTACACTTGCTTATCTTACGGAAATGTAGAATTAGGATGGCTATGAAATGCTTTATTTGGGAAGGATCTTTCTCAAAAGTAATTACTAAATGTGCAGGTTGTTGGGATTGAAATGAATGAATCGGCAGTTTCGGATGCTCACAGAAATGCTGTTATTAATGGTGTAAAAAATTGCCGCTTTGTCTGTGCCAAGGTGTGACTCCTTTTCTGACCATGAAATTTTTTACATTTTCCTCATTCAATTACATTCATATTATTTTTTTTGTCAATTCCTTAAATCTTACTATCTCCGTCCCAAAGTAAGTATCGCTATGGTATCCGTGCTAGTCAAACTTTCTTAAGTTTGACTTCATTTGTAGAAATATTAATAACATTTGTATCTCTAAATAAGTTTATTATGAAACAAGATTTAATGATCTATCTAATGATACTAATTACAATTTATAAATATTAATTATTTTTTTGTAACTATTTGGTCAAAGTTAAAAGTATTGACTCCTCGGGAAGTGGGAATGGCACTTATTTTGGGGAAGAACCTACCCTAGGCGTATCAAGAAGTCCAGAGAAAGCACGGCTTAGATGTTGGCGTTGCTTGCTAATTAAGTTATAAATAAAGTCATCTTCGGTTACAGTTACTAGTAGTAATAGTGTTGGATTGAGTTCAGTTAGGACTCTATTCAGAGTTGTTTCAGTTGTAATTCTGCAAGGCTATATATGCAAGTCAAGGAAATAAAGCAAGCAGTTACAATCAATCTGTCCTCTCACCTAAATTCTCTTAAGCTCTTGGGTGAACAACGACCCTAGTTATCCTGCTGCATAACATTTAACTGCCTAATCTTTTTGTTTGGTAAATAATCTCACTTGAATTCATCTGGTTGAATTAAACAGGCGGAAGATGTGATGGGATCTCTTCTCACAGAATATCTCGGTTCACCGCAGCAGGAAATCACAGCTTCTGAAACTAATTCAGAAATCAATGATACAAGCAAAAATGGAGATATACTTGACTGCTCCGAGAACAATAGTGACATAGTGGACAGTTTGATACAGAAGAGTGAGAACAATAGTGACATAGTGGACAGTTTGATACAGAAGAGTGAGAATGGTGAACATCAGCAGCCTAGTGACACATCAGTTGATAATCCCACTTGTGCTAGTGATAAGGAAATAAAGGGAGATTCAGTAGATAGGGTTAACAAAGAGCTTGATGGCAGTGATGGTGAACACAATGAAGCTGATGGTGAACTGAAGCATAAGAAAGCATCTTCGGCAAATGATGAGTCCATTAATGCTACAACAGCTGATAGTTTGGAGCACAACAATACAGGCCACAAGGATTCTACCAGTTCAGAAAATGATGTCCTGTCTACTGCATGCCAGTTCAAGAATGTTGTTGCGATCGTAGATCCTCCACGTGTTGGCCTTCACCCTACTGTAAGCAAATTTAAACTTTTTTCCTGAAATACTGCCATAGGTTGCTGAAACATTTTGCATGATTTTCCAGCTGCTTGCCTTTTGGATTGAATCAAAAGCCGTCTATCTTTAGTCTAACCCTCCATATGTGTTGAAGTACTTCTTTAGTTATTGTTCAAAGAATGGTCCTTAAAGGCCAAACCTCGCCATGTTAATAGCTAACACCATTAGCTGACTGAAGCTATGGGTGGCACAATGATCGAGTGTGCCTGCACTATTCTCTTACTAAGCTGCTAAACTTTCACTTTATGACTATTTGTTAGGTGATCAAGGCATTGAGGACACATCCACGTATTCGACGCCTAGTGTAAGTATTTCATGTACCCCGCACGCCACCAATCTTACCTGAATATACAGTAGACATTATGATTTTTATTGAAGATAGGAACATGCACAATAAGTGTTGTCTGCTGCCACACTACATTGTAATTGAAGCAGTGGTATCAGATGGTTACCTTCTGAAGATCTGCGGCAGTCTCCAGAGTTCAAGCAGTGTCATGTATTAGTCTTATTATGGTTGTGAAACTCACTGTTTGTTTTCATTTGTTTTATGGCAGGTACATTTCCTGCAATCCAGATAGTCTAGTTGCCAATGCAATCGAGCTCTGCACTCCAACAGCCGAGAAGCAAGAAAAAAACAAGGGCAACCGAGGATGGCGAACCATGAGCAGTGCGGGTCTTGCTAGGCAGCGAACCAAGTCTATGCCCAAGTCTGAGCCTTTTGTTCCTAAGAGGGCAATGGCTGTTGACCTGTTTCCTCACACTTCGCATTGTGAGATGGTTATGCTTTTTGAGAGGTGAACAAAAAGAATCTATGAATGAAATTCTTCTTGAGATTTTGACTTTGAGGACCATATCAATTTTCCTTAGTTGGTCCTTATGTTGTAACACCTATTTGACTCGAGGCCTTCACTGTTGATCATTGCTGTTGGAGATTTCCATTATTTTGATTGTTCTTCAGTGCTGGTCAATATGTTTTCGGTTGATGAATGGATGACATAGAAGTGCAAAATGATCTGCTGATGCTGAATCGAAAGATGAGACTCTACCTATTACCTGTACACTCTCTGGTCTACGGAGAAGACTAGAATTATTTATTCATTCAGGTGGTGCATGTGTGCTAAAGGATGTGGGTAGCGGGAATGGCCAGACCTATCCATGGGCAGCAGGGAATGGCTACTTTGCTGTGTGAATAATCTAGGACCGTGTCCGCCATTGTTCGAATTTTCTTATTTAATTACGTGTGCCGCTTGGTAAGGTCGACGTGATAGGGGGTATCGGCGCAAGCGATACAGTTGGAGAAGGCGTTTGCAGGTATATTAATTCGTCTCTTAACACTGTTACACAACTATATTGTTGCAAGCTAGTAGGCCGCCTTTTAACACAATGCATTTTGACTAATCCAGGAAGGAAGAACACCAATGTGGCAAAGTCAAAGCGTGTCAAAACAAAGATAGGGAAACCAAAGTGCAATTTAGCTTCAAAATGGTAACATCCACTAATTAAGCTAGAGAAGCAAATAACTGGACTACTCTTTCGACACTTGCGGGAAAACTAAATATGGCTTGTAATTGGTCAAGTTCAGGATGGGATCAATTCACTCATCATTCCGGGTGCATGGACCATATGGAATCGCCAGAATAGTTTGTTTTTGAGAAGCCACACCGATCTTAGCTAGAGAAGAATGTCAGTTGTGGACAATGGTGGGAGGTCGTGGGCTATCTCTCTTTAAGAGGATAGCTAAAGACTACTTTTAGCTATTCTCTAAAATGAATACCACTAAAAAAATTAGGGTAAAGCAAGGGACTATAAAATTTTTATTTAACTTCATATTTAAACCAGCTACGTCATTGATGTCCTTTTTTTCCCCTCTTCCAGCCAAGATTAAAATACGCTCTGTTCAGCAGCTACAAGTCAGTAAATACATCATTCACGACATCTCTAGCAGCTACAGCTACATTGACCAAAAGATGAACATATAGCAAGGGCTTGTGGGCCAAACCAGCGAAAGTGCAGCTTCTGGGCCAACAAATCCGCGCGCACGAGCCCAACACGTGACAATGGTAGCCCCTTCAACCTGCAACAAAGCGTCTCCTTGCTTGCCCTCCCCTGTCCCCACCCCGCCGCTCTCTCTCTCTCTCGTCCCCACACCCTGCCGGCAAGCGACGGACCAGGCGATCGTGCTACGGTGCAGCGCTGCCCTGCGGCTGCTAAGGTAGGCATGACCCTCCTTGTTCCTTTCCCCGTATCCCCGCATATTGTTGTTCAAGTATACCCTTTGTATAGAAATCCGATCAAAGAATCAATGTACAGTTTCATTCTTTCAGATTAGTTAGATAATATTCCTTTAGAATTATACGAGTTTATTATTTCAATGCAGCAGAATAAGAGAGGTATAACCTTTTTTGTTTTCTCTCATTAGCTGAATAATCGATGCTTGTATGGTCTCCTACTCTCTTATGAGGCAGACAGGAGATATCTTAAAAGTGAGAAAGTTGTTCAATTTTGCGTCTGCTCTTCTACTGTACTTTTGTATGTTCGGTCAGTAGTAGTAGAGAACATATATTACATATAGTGCAATGGAAGGTAAAGGCTAGTCTTGAGTTATGAATCAAGCGCAACATAGTAAAAGATCACCCTAGCTGCCAAAATAATCTGAAATAAGCTGCCCAGGAGATTAGTTTGGCATCTAGGGTGATCTTGTATAATACTACCTTTGGACCATAAGCTAGATTATATGATGTAGGAAGAAACAAACAGATGCCAAGATTATCAACTTTGATCTTTCAGTCCTGAGATAATGGCTTTTATTAGCATTCCGTTGACTGGTTAGACTGTTATAATTTTTACACTGTTTCTTTGTTACTGCTTATGACCCCCCCCCCCCCAAAATTTTGCCCCTTGTTATATTTCGAAAACAATTCTGCTGCAGCCTTAAGGAACATGCGGAAAGCTAAGAGGAGCGGTGGAGATCTGACTGGAAACTTTCGCAAGAACAGAAGAGGTTGCAAGGCTAAGTGGATCTCAGGTCTGCTAGTTCTTCCTCGTTTCTGCTAAATGTTTTCTTTTCACAGTTTTATTGGAGCATTCACAGTTGCCTTAATATTTTCTTTTTTCAACTAGGTCGCTTGTGTGATAGGGATTCTAGTCAAGATGTTTGCACTAAGCTATCTGATTGGGGTAAAAGTGTTGTCTCAATTTCTTTATGCAATGGTAATTACAGATACTCCTATAGTCTTCTTAGTTTTCCAACAAATATATATTGAAACACCACGAGTTAAATGGTCCAAGTTGCAATCTTCTGTAGGAGACATAACCTTATTTTCATGCTCGGGCATGGTTATAGGACACAGTGAGCACCACCTTACAAGGTTTCTAACTTCTGCAAGTTTGGTTAGAGCTTTCGATGGAAAAACAAATGAGCACTATTACAACTTAAAGGTTGGTGCTGATATTCACTGTGTACTTTTGTTTGCTTCTAATCATTATGTGACCATTTCTTGCCTTATTCTTGTTTTGTAGATTCTAGTGCGCCGTGAAGGCAAGGAAGTATGCAGGGGTTATTTGGCTGAATGTGATTTAGTTCACAACTTTACTGTTGTTGAAGTTCCTGGCTTTTTTGATGGTGGTGTTGGAATTTTCCATAAGTTGAAATCTGTGACCCATGGTGAGGCATTTGTAGTTGGGCGTGATGTCTCTGGTGACCTAATGACCAAGACTGTGGAATTGGGTGGTAATTTAAGGGTATATAAGGATGATATTAGTCTTGACAATAAAACCTCAGAGGTACAGTTGCATGGCAATAAAACCATTTTATTCTGTTTAGTTTATTTTATGCATGTAGGCAATAAAAATAAATTTTATTTTATATTTAAACTCTTGTTCCACAACAACAACAACAACAGCATAGCCTTAGATTATATTTAACTCTTGTTCCATACCACTTATATTTTGTTCAAATGTAACCCTCGTTAATTACCTGCCACCTTTATTGTGCTATTAGGCTTGGGAAGGTGCAACAATTTTTTCTTTTGATGGGGAAGTTGTTGGCATGAACCTTCTTTTGGATACGGAGAGAGCAGTTTTCCTACCATGGGGTACAATTTTGAAGTGTCTTGAGTGTTACTGGAAATCCTTGGAGGAGGAGACGGGTAATACACGGCCAAAAAGTTTGGTTTACAGGTATGTCTAATTGATGTATGCCCTTCATTACTACTCCATTCTACCTCACTTCCTCTTCTCTTGCATGAGCTTAGAAGGTCAGCCTTTTGTGTTCCATACAACATATGTATTTGATAATAATTTGGACCATTTCCTTCTCATCCTTATCTTGTTTGGCATATGCACTTTTCAGTTCTTAATGTTTACTTCAAATATTGACTTGTATTTTTGACACCTCCGGGAAAATATTTGTTGTTCTTAGGCATGTATCACAGTTGCCTTGTATTAGATTTTTCGTATTTCTTATGCCATTGTTGCAGCTGTATTCTTGTTTTATTGAAATGTGGACACTACAAGGCATTATTCTCTTGTTTTCATAAAACATTTATTATATCCATACAACTTCAGATCATATTTTATCTGTCTTATTCTTGGCCTATGATTCTTCCTAGGTTTTGACACCATTTTGTGTATTAACACACTGGCTTGATCCATTTTATTGTTGGGTTAGTGGTAACTTTTATTTTTTTCTGCAGGTTTGAAGCACCCACAGGTGGCAAATCTAACAGCCACCAAGAAGGTGAGGCTACAGCCACTAAGACTTTTAACATTGTGGTATCGTGCAAATTGTTGCGGCTTTGTAATGATATCTATTTAAAAGCTGTGCAAGTTTAGCCTTTTACATTTTTATATCAACTAGTTTTACTCTTGGACTTGTACTCTTATAATGCTGATCAGTAATTCAGTATATGCCTGTGCTGATCAGTAATTCAGTAGATGCCAATGCTGATCACTTGACCTTATTGCACCAGGATGCGGGGATTATCTGGACCAGGAAGACTTATGTGACACTCCGTGTTCTATTTTTACGAGTTAGCAATTTTAAAACTAATCTCAAGTCTGGGTTGACCCACCCAAGAAGTTTCATTGACATGCAAAGTGTTTTGGGCAGCAAATAAATTCAAAAACACTTTGGTTTGAACTACAACTCAAATTTCTACAACACAAGTATGGTCAACCAAAAATATATGTTGTAGGGCATGTCAAATGAAAAATCTAGGACAAAACCCCACCGGATTTCATCAAGATTTGATACCCCAAATAAATCAGACAAACTTAGCATTTAAGCCTTTTCTCTGAATTTTCAGAATTTATCTAGAAAGGATTTTGGAGTAAACTCTTCGTGCATGTCACTTTCTAGAGTTATACTTCTCAACAAAATTCTCTACTTTAATTTTTGAGCTCGGGAAGGCCTTGCATTTGAATTTTTAAATTCGAATCGGGCCACGTTTGGAAAATGGAGGAAAAAGAAGAGATGCCAAGGGAATATGCCGTGGGCCCCGCCTGTCAGCGAGCCAGGGCCGCGCCCCGCGCCTGATCGGCGCCGTACGCCGGCGCCGCATGGCGGCCGCGCTCTGGCCCGACCCCACCTTCTCGGGGAGACAAAGGGGAAACTCTCCCGGTCGGAACCCCCCCCTCTCTCCCATTTCTCTCTCTCTTCCGAGCTCTCCCCACCCGCCACCATTGCCGCCGCCCTCGGAAGCTCGCCGCCCGCCGCCGTGAGCCACCTCCTCGCACGCGCGTTCGCCCGGAGCATCGCCTCGACCCCCTTCCGCTCCACGAGCCGTCGCACGGACCCCCGTGGACCGTAGGCGGAGAATCGGGCATCTTCTTCCACGCCGGCCGCCGCAACTTTTCCGTGAAATTGCACCTCTCCGGTGAGCTTCTTCCGGCCATTCTTCTTCCGGTGGGTGCGCACATTGGTGGAGTTCCCTTCCAAACCCTAACCCCCCCCGTTGTTGCCTCGCGAGGTCGCTGGAATCTCCATTTTTCCGGCCGCGGAGCTCGACCGCCGCCACCTCCACGCCGACGGCCGTCTCCGGTCGTGCTCATCCTCAACGGAGGTCTTGCCGATGGAGCTCGTGCGTCACCGAAGCTTCACGGCCAAGCCGCCCCTCCTTCCGTGCCTCCTCCGCGACGCGCGTCACCGCCGAACCACCCCGCCACCGCCATCGCCGCCGCGCCGCCTCTCCGGTGAGCCCTTGGCCGCGCGGGGCACACCGGTCCCCTGCAGGGCCGCGCGCGAGCCGCCGGCGTTACTCCGGCCACCGCGCCGCCGCCTCCCGGCCATGCGCCGGCGAGGCCACGAGGGCGGGCCACACGGCCGGGATCCCGTGTGGCCATAGCAACACGTGGATCCGGAACCCCGTGGTCCGCGGTGTGGCACGGCCGGCGAGGCCACGAGGCGGGCCACATGGCCCGGGATCCCGTGTGGCAATAGCCACACGTGGATCCAGAACCCTGTGGTCCGCGGTGTGGCACGAGCGCGGGTTATTTAAATTAAATCCCGGATGGCAATTTCGTAATTAGTGCCGAATTCCATTTAAACTTAGAAAATTCATATCTAGAGTTCTAGACCTCCAAAAATTGCAAACTAAATTTTGTTGGACTCCTTGAGACATGTACTATTTTATGGTGCATTTAGTTTGGCATAACCAGAAGCAATTTATTTAGGTTAAATTCTTTTTAAGAGGCTTAAGTTAAAGGCTTAGTTAATTCTTTAATTACCCCAATTTATGGAGCTTAATTTAATTATTATCTATAACATGTGCCTAAGGACCAGGAGCAATTTAATTGCTATTTTACCTAGTTTTTCTAGGATTATTGCATTATTTTCTTACATATGTGATAATGATTTAAATGCTTCATGGGAGTTGATGAAGGAGATTAAATTAAATAATCACCTTAAATCATTTCCACCTCGCTGGACACTAAGTTAATTTATACTCATGAATTAAATGTATTTGATGAAATTCGCACGTATCCCATAAAATATTCAATATCATGTTTTCATCAAAATTTACACATCACCTTTGCATCATGTAGTCTGCGGTGGTGAACGTGGTAACCAGCGAGGAGGAGCCGAAGCTGCTGCTGTTGTTGACCCAGCTGTTCAGGGTCAAGTCGAAGGCAAGCCCGGTGCACAACCTTTTAAATTAAGTATTTTAATTTCATCACTATGTCCGTAGGTTTGAATTGTGCATTAGGTCTACAGGAGTTGTGATGAAACCCTAGCATGCGAGTAGGACCCCGTTATCCTGGTTCGATCACCCTACGCTAGATGCTTGCATAACTAGGGCGATGATCCGTCGAGTGGTACGGAGATCACTCGTAGATAGGACAATCACTTTTGGACACGATGCTAAGTATTGAGAAGAGAATGGAAATCGGAGGCCGGACGGGCAACTAGGTGGAAAGTGAAGGACTCGAAAGAGTCTTCAAGGTTGTAGCCCCGTCCGTGCACACAAGGACCACGTCGTGTCCGGCCCATGTGGATAAGTTTGAATGTACTGCTTGCATGCTGGATTGATTGGGCTCGAGTAAACCGACGTACCGATGGTTGCTCGTATGTTAGAGAGATACCCTACTCCCTTGGTTACTTGGCAGGAATTTGGGAGGAGAGAAGGGAGCACTCTACTCACGGAGGACATCCGGGACAACATCGCGTGGGGGACCCTTCTCGGGGAGCTAGGCCCGACTAACACTACGAGTGCCGGCTGGGAAAGGTTGTCTCATACGGCTTCGGGAAGCGCGTATGTGACGTGCGATCAGAGTTGCTCCTGCAGGATGTAAATCGATTCGAATCGCTGCCCCTCACGATGAACGAGTACCACTTATCTCGTCCGCCGGAACGTAGTAAGAAGAGAAACATTGATGATGATGATCATGATTAATTTGTTGTATTGCTTAATTACTTGTTTGGAAACATGTAATACAGTAGCTTAGTGCAAATTAAATTTATTCTTTCTTGCAACTTAATTAAACTGCTAAAAGTTGAAAGTAAGGATTCACTTGTAGGCCAGCTTAGTGCTTAATATATCCTATCCCCCGGCCTTTGCATGTCTAGGAGTCGGCTGTAGATGGCCACCTTGACGGGTCGGTCTTGCTGAGCTCTAGTTGCTCAGGGCTTTGCTCTATGTGGTTTTCGAGAGGACCCCATCGGACAGGACTTAGATGCTTGGAGATGACGTCCGGCGGGACCGGACTTGGACGGAGGCCACTACACCTGGGATTGGTGCGATCCTGACGAGTAGAGGAGTCGATGTGCCGGTAAGATGTTCTAGGGCAAGAACATCCGTCTCTGCCGGTGCCCGTGATGTTTCGCCGAGAGTGCGATTGTATCTTTTTGTGCTTCCGCTTGTTTAGTTGTTTTTCAAACTTATTAGCTTCGATGCTTATGAGACTCGATGTACATTTGTACTTGGGATGGATGTAAGACTTGTACTTATATTCATTGTATTCATGCTTATGTTTGTATGTTGTAATATCGGGTATCACAGCAGCGTGATGCCACCCATGATGATCCTGGAGATGGAAACGCCTCTTCGTGAGGCGGGTCTGTCACAACTTAGATATAGACTCCATGGGTTACCCTATGTTACCATCAACAATGTTAGATGGTCAGTCAATGTTTCTAATATTTACTGACATTTTGTAGCTCTCCTGTCTACTAACAACTATTCCAAAATGTATATTTCTCAGCTGGCATGATTTTGGTCAATACTTTTGAAGAGCCTTTTGGTGATATATGTGGTGAAGGTGTCTGGAGAAAACTTGGTGAAAAAGCTTCTTCTAGAATAAATCGCAGTGTTTTCGCATTGGCTTCATTTAATGGTGAGTTTATTGCGATGTCCATTTACTATTTAATGTCTATTTTGATCACAACTAGCTGATAACCAAAATGTGGTGCAGGAGAAAAAAGAAATTTTGCATGCACAGGTTTTTTTATTGGATGGAATGGATCTACAAAGATTTTGACATCAGCAAGCTTAATTAGAAATTCTGGTGACGAGAACAACATTGTTGAAAATTTGAGGGTTAGTGCTCAATATTCCTGTGATTGCTTGTTCTTTTAAAGTGTTGCTTTCTTATCATTTGTATCAATTTCAGATTGAAGTGTCGCTTCCAAGCAACAAAATCATGAATGGCACGTTAGAGCATTATGATCTACATTACAATGTTGCTCTAATCAGTGTCAAGAATCCCTATGATCTTCGTCCTCCAGCAAATACTATGCTTCCTTGGTATACATGTTCTGATGTAGCAGCTGTAGGGCGTTGTTTCAAATCAGGTGCATTAATGGCTACGAGTGGGAGGTTGATTTACTCGTCAGGCACACTTGATTGTAACTTCCTTGCATATTCTTCCTGCAAGATTACTAAGGTACTTATATGTTTTTGTATTCCCTACTTTTTTACGGTGAGTAAATATAGTCCTTTCCCTATTTGCCATTGGAAAAAGATGTGCTTCCTTATGTTCGATTGAAAATTATGCAGTTCCTTATCTGCCATCAAGTTTATATTCGTTCCTTTCCTGCCATTATAGTGTACTGCTAACTGTGCTATTTGGTATATGATGAAAAGGCAAATATGCCCCTAGGATAGGAGTTGAGACCTTTGTTTCCTTTCCTGCCATTAAGGTGCAAAGACCTCTGTTCAGTTTCAAGCACACATATTATTAGCCGAAAAATACTGGTAAGTCTGAACAAATGGTGCACAGAGATGTTCCAAATACACCAAGTCTGGCATGAAGTTCCTAAGTGACAGAAGCTCCACATAATGGTTTAACATACATTGGTTCATAGAAAACCAAGCAAAGCAAATGGATCACATGCTCACAGCTCATAGTACACTTTCACGTCACGGAAGAAGCTTTCGAATGCTTCTGGTAGACTTCGAAGGACTAGTAAACAACAGCTTCTTGCTTCTCGTAGCTGTTGCTAGGCTATCAAGTGGCTGCAGTATCTTCGCCCTCTCTTTTTTCCTTTGCCTCATCCTCCTTCTCTTTCCTGGCTGTTGCAGCAATTTTCATTCTTTTCTTGATTGGCACAGCAGCAGTACCTACCTACAGCTTGCCATCTGAATTGGATATCGATGCAGCCATAGGATACTCAATGGAAAGGGCCTCTGGCTGCCACTTGCAGACCTACACCTAAATATGTATGCATAAACTCGCTTCAGCCCTCACAAACAGTCACAAGGTCATTACACCAAGGAATTAATGTAAAAAAAGTAAAAACAGGGTCATTAAACCAAGGAATTAATGCAAAAATGTAAACAACTACTAGTATTCATGGACTTGCAGTGATTGGGCCTATTATTGAAGCTCTCTACTAGGTTATTGGTTACACATCTTTTTTCAATGGAAAATAGAGAATTTACTCGTAAATATATAGTTGCATCAGAATGAGTTGGCTCACAATACCTATTTGGAATAGAAATCACAATTTCTCCATGTCACTTTGCTAGGTCGTTGGGATTGGAGGCCCTCTTGTTACTATCGATGGGGATTTTCTTGGCATGGACTTCTATGACAAGAAGATGGGAACCCCTTTCATGTTATGGCCAGACATTCGTCAAATTCTAACATCATTTGAGAAAAGAAGGTATTCAAATGCATATCTTTTTTCTGAACATTTGAAGAAGTTTGTTGCATAATCTATTTAATGGTATGCTTAGCAGTAAGATGGGAGCAGTTTGCAGTGATACCTCTAATGTGCCTCTGTGGAAAATCGATGGGGATTTCAGGGATAAGTTTAACAGGTGGGTGTCTATATGCTTTGTGCATTTCATCATGTAGGATAACTGTCAAGAATTATGATTTAACATTCATAAGTACAGGTGGCTCTGTGTCCAAGCCATGCTGGCTGCTTCCTGATCATGTGGATGAGGATAAATTGGACGATGAGGTGGGCTTTGAGCGCACGTTTTGCTACGTGAAGGGAGTGAAATTCTGGCTCTTATAGACCTGCCTTTGACTTGTCCCCACATCCTGTGGCACTTGTTATTGTTATGGTCCTTTTGTTGCCAAAGTCTATGTTCTGCTTCTGTTGCTTAGAATATTTCTGCTATGTTTGTTTAATAGCATGCATTGGTGTGGAGTGGCCTGGTGGCAAGGCGCCGAGTGGCAGCTGCCAGGTCAGGGTTTGAGCCCCCGATTCCGCAATGGTGAGGAAAAAAATCCCCCTCGCTATTCCCAGGCCAAAGCATTAGGTAAGACTCGCGCCACAGCTCACAATCAGTCCCTATTGACGGTTAGATTTGGCAGAAAAAGACATATATGCCCTTGCAATTCGAGTGGAGATCCCACTGTCAGTCCTTGCAATTCTCACCTTGACTATTCTTATCTTGAGATTTTAAAAATGCTTACATTATGAAACGGAGGTAGTACATAGTTGTTAGGCTTAGGGGCCTAGGGCCCAACAGGACGCAACAGGGCTGGGCCAGGTACTATTCACGCACATAAATAGTACTGCACAATACTGTAGCAGTTGGGTCTACCTATGGAGTGGATCCTTAGGGGTTGTTGTTTGTTTCTCAATCAGATTATATAATCTGCAAGGGATATTTTCTTATAAATTTAAGATGACAATAATACCTTTTGGTACTATAGATGACTTTAAGAGATTGTTTGTATAACACGAAATTGAATGAAATTAGTATGAAATATTTCATACATCTAGAGAGTCCATAAAAACATTGTGAAAAAGTAAAATTACATTCTCCTAGTAAATACTAGTGTTTTCCTTTTTCTATATATATTTTGTGAGTGGAGTTTTTCGATTTGATCTTCATGTTTTTGTAAGATAAAATTTTAAATAAATGTTTAGAGTTTATTCAATAATAATTTGAAAGAAAAAATAAGAGAAATTGAGAAAGCACTGCCATACGTTGGTGTGGGTTAGAATCTCTTCCTCTGAAAAGGCCCATGTCTTGCTCATTGGTTAGATTTGCTTTAACATGGGGCCTACATTATGAAAACTAGTAAAATATCTATCGCATGATGGAGATGGAGACATGACTAGACTTGTGGTGCCCAAAGTAAAGCATCGGCGATCTCATCCAAAAAATAAAGGGTAAGGAAATAAATTGATCGTCAAGAAACTAAATAAAGCAGAGATTGTAGTAAGCGCATGCATCTGCTGCTGAAGTTGAGAGGAATGCATGCCATACACCTTCATTGATGCATACTGAGGTAGGCGTCAGGTTTAGGTGGTAAGCGCGCATGCACATTTAAGACAGCGTTGACCGTATAATGTAGGAACAACTACTAACCATCTTCCTACAAAAAAATTGATCCAGCAACCAATTGAGTGCGGATGTAGTGGTTATGCAAGCTGCATGAACCAAACCGGCAGCATTGCACACTGAAAAGTCAAACCCTTTTTAATTCTTGACTGGATTCACAAGAAATAGTTCATAATGCCTATAAAACTGTGCATTTTTTTCTCAAGTACTGTACATTGTTTGAAACGAATTTTGTCCACTGTTAAATTCCTACAAAAAATTCTGATTTTTTTTGTTTGCTTTGCAAACATTTATTTGTTCTGAATTATGTGCAAACATCGTTCACATCTCAGTATCTCACTCAGGCGCATACCATATGACATATGTGCCAATAAGAATTCCGAGTCGACACACCGATGGACTTGGGTAATATATATGGGCCTTATGAATGTGGTTTACTTTTTTTTCGTCTGTATTTGATTATCACAAGATGGTGATGACAAACAAAGGTCTGAAAAGAACGAACTTTTCTTTAACTGATTCATGTGGCTGTAGATTCATGCTTGTTTTAATGTTCGGATGATGTTTTCAGCATCGAACCTCCACCAATAGCCTCTGCCATGTCACCAATTTTCCATGGACCCTAAATGGAAACGAACTCTGATCGTGACCTGTGCAGTAGAAAATATTTGATATGCAAAAGGTATTTTGTTTCAAACCCGGTCGATGGCCACATATCAATATTTTCTACGATGCATAAAGTCACATACATGCTGTTCTGCTGGGGATTTCGTTAACCTGTCATTTGGGAATATAGATTGTATGATTAGCGCACAGATGATTTCAAAGGAAGGTCCGATCGGACTGCACTTTTTCTTTAATTGATAGATGTGGCTGCCGATTAACACTGGTTCTGGTGATGTTTGTCTCTGCATCCGCTAGATGAGCCTCCTCCAATAGTTGCCGCCGTCTCGAGTATAAAAATTCCCAGCACCAACTTGTCACACAATCTCCAGAGATACACTGCAACACGTCAGCATCCTGCGTGTCAACCCCCGGGCCACAAATGGAAACGGACTCTAGTCAACGTCCTACCAAAAATACATGGCTACCTGCTCTCACTACTCACTAGCTTATAATGACCTGTCCAGGTACAAAACTCTGAATCGTGCAAAGTAGAATTTTAATACGCTATAAAACAAGACTTTGTATTGAGTTGGACACATGTCACATAGATGATGACTATCACTAAACAATGGTTTAGCCAAAGACAATTACATGTGTTGTTACGTACTAATAGCATTCTAATATTATGTAGACAATATATGTCTCAAGATAATTCACCATCCACTATTTCATTAATTTTTGAATAAGATGAATGATCAAACATGATCCTAAAAGTCAACAAATACTTATATTTTAGAATGAAGGTAGTACAAAGCTCTCACGATTCCTTGGCCATAATAGAACAGTACCATGTTCAGGATGAATTTAAGTTTAGTGTGTGTGGCAGCTGCAGTCGTACCTTGGACGCAATTGAGCATTGCAGTCCACTACCCACTAGTACACCGCATCCTTCTGGTAAAATAAATTAACTTACACTTAACTTATTTGTCCGGTATCTTGGTAAAATATATTAGCACACAAGAGTGGGTCATTAGTTGCCCTATGCAGGATGTATATTATGAACTTAAACATTTTATCCTTTGTATTCCAATTTTTTTAGTATTTAGAAGGAAAAACTTAATACTCTCATCTCATGATATTCATATATTTGCAATCTATGAATATGTTACAAAGGAAGCTGAGTGTATAATGTTCACTACAACATTAAGTTTTTAATTAAAATATAATTGGAAATTTAATTTTCCACATGCGTGCTTATCTATAAGGTATTCCACACTATTTTAGCGATGGTGCCACAGCAGAGGACGCGTCTTCTTTATGTTGGACGCGTCTTCTTTATGTTGTTATCACCAATCGCTCTTTTATCAAAGGTAAGTTGACCCTAGCCTTTCGATTGTATTAACGCGCAGTGATGAACTAAAGCAGGACAATAACAGCCACCGTGTACGCGTCTGGGTGCTATCACCAACAGGGAACAGTGTTTGTATAGGCTTGAAGCTTAATATCAGTGGCGCATTTAGGCCCCGTTCGTTTCCACCCTCTAAAATTTATATACTGTCACATCAAAGAGAATCTTACTATTTAGTAGTATTTTTAGTAATTTAATAACAAAACCTATGTCGCGACCCCCTCTAATTTGCGAGATCGAATCTAATGATCCTAATTAATCTATGTTTTGCTATAGTGATGCTACAGTAAACATCTTCTAATAACACCATAATTATCCTCGTTGGATTCGTCTCGTGAATTAGATAGGGGGTCTGCAATTAGTTTCGAGATTAGACTTTATTTAGTACTCCAAAATAATAAAATTCTTTTTGATTTGACCCCTCTAAAAATTATATAGCTGGAAACGAACGGCCCCTTAGTCTTTTTCTAAATCTATAAAGATATTTGACAACGTCCAATCATCATACGTTTTCATTCATGTACAGGGAAAAGCAGGGAATGATATTTTACTAGCCATTCACTCAAATAGGCATAAGGTTTTTATTTTGGGCCTAGGGCCTTTGTACTCTGTAACTTTTTTTAAAACTTAAGAAAAAAATAGGTAGGGACCTCCCCTACAGACTTTGGTAAAAAAAAGGAAAAACAGGGAAATATTTTTGTCTTGAACAAAGAATGAAAAGGAGATTGGATCATGGTACTAAACTAGTAATCTGAGCGCACCCTGCAGTAAAATGCCTCCATTTCAATAATCTGGGTAATTTTTTTTGAAATTTGAAAAATAGCATCCTTATGAGCATTCGGATTATTGATATGAAAACAATATCGATGTATTCAATACAATGGTAAAATTTATATTTTGAGTGGCACGTCAATGTAAAAGTTAATCTTATTGACCAATTTCAATAGTATTTTTGTGACAAAAAATACAAATACCATTTTATTTTTATAGTCCAAAAAAGAGAAAAATTCCTTATGATTACTGAGGATCTGAAAATTAATTTAACTAATTGGTACCTGAGAATGTGGAACTTGGGCAACAAGCAGCAGGGTGAGGAGAGAGAGAGAGAGAGAGAGAGAGAGAGAGAGAGACCCAAGGATCCAGCATCGGTTGCCTTGCCCTTTTGCCCACTTCCGGGTGTCCCTTGGTCGCCTCCACCCATCCATTCTCCTCAACCACCTTCTCCTTCTCCTATTTATCGCCTCCCACTACTAGTGGCCGTCTCCTTCCTGTTACCTCCTCTGCCACTGCTGCTCTTAAAGAGATTGCATCGAATCGTTATATGCACCTCCAGCAAAAAGACTGTCAAGGTCCCATTCCCAAGCAAGAAGGAACAAAAGCGTCTTCCTCTTCTTCTTCGCCGTCGTCGTCGTCCAGGAATCAGTAGCTACTAGCTAGTCTGCCTTCCATGGAGAATCCGCCCGAGAAGGATCAGGTGATGATGCATGCTTTTCTCAGTTACATACAAATCTCGCTCCTCTTTTCGGAGCTGTTTTCTCCTGTCCTTTTGGCGGCCTATCTCATCTTGCAGTCACTTCCACATATCATACAGGCAGGGCATGTGGTTGCCGATGTCGTATGTACGTGTACTCCGTAACAATCCCTGCCAAACTTCCGTGCATGCCTCTCTTGCTCCTTGACTTGTCTCGTGAAAGCAGTTGCTATATATGGATTCTGTTGATCAGTCTTCACTCGTGTCAGTTAGGACCGTCCCAGTACTCTGCACGCAGAGCCCCAGTTGCTGTTAATTTTCTCTCTTGTAACATATAATTAGTGACTTGTTCTAGTTATCTATTTGTCAGTATCAGCTTCCCTTTATTGGGTGGCTAAGTATTTCGAAAATCTACTAATATGATTATTAATTCCAAATTGCAGTCATCCTTAGTATAGTCCATGAGTGTGTACAATACAGTTGATGCTACACAATTCTAGGTTATTTAACTCCACCGGTTTCTCCTAAATTTCAAGTTTTGTTGTCATACGACGAGTCACGGACAGCCCATAAATTTGAGAAATTCAGCACTGAGGAAGACTTCTCTGAATCTTCTTGCTCTCTTGCAGGAGATCCCAATTCAGAACCATGCACCTGATCAACAGCAGTGTCCTCATCTGTCGATCGATATTCCAACATCAAGCATGTCTGATCAACTACTGACACCGGCACCGATCGAGGCCGACCTCACCCCAACTCCTGATGGTTCAAACACCAAGAAGAGACCAGGTGTTCCAATCACACCTGGTTCCTCCTGTAGCAGGAGCAGTACTATTCCCCCTAAGCCGCAACGCTCACCGTCATTTATACTGAGGCAGACGGTCAAGAGCCTCTTGCCAGTAGGGAGCTTCAAGTCATCAGCCAAGGGGTATGAGACATCCTTGCCCAAGTTATTCAATGCTAGGATGTCAAGGACATCGTCTCTCCCGATGGCTGATGCTTCAGGCGACGATACTCTGTCACACGAAGTTAACAAATCTTCAACCGTTTGTACTTCTGTAAGCACACCCTATTATTTTGCTGGTGATGACATACTCGTCTTATCCCAGTTACTCATCATGTGCACATCTTGCCGGACTATTTGAACTGATTGCAGGAGAAAACAGTTCACATTTGCCGGTCACAGTCCCTCCCGATGAACATGAAGAAGTTCAATGCAAAGAGCTTCAAGAGGATGGATTCATCAGGAGGCATGTTCCGTGTAGTTCCATCGGCGCCGCATATTCCAGATGTAGTCCCAACCAAAGCATCAGGTGGGTGGGTACTGGCCCAACATATTCTGTTAAATTTAATGGCTCATTACTGAATTGTTGTTACTTACAGAGTTTATTTATGGTCTATTTTAATTGAATGATGCTAATCATTGTATCGCCTAGCTAATTCGTTCAGGGGCTATTGATGCCGGGGACATTGGTGAAGACATACCGGAGGAAGAAGCAGTGTGCCGGATCTGTATGGTTGAGCTATCTGAAGGCAGCGATACTCTGAAGCTGGAGTGCTCATGTAAGGGGGAGCTTGCTCTAGCACACAAGGATTGTGCCGTCAAGTGGTTCAGCATCAGGGGTAGCAGCAACTGTGAGGTGTGCCAACAGCAAGTTCGGAACCTCCCGGTCACTCTGCTACGTGTCCAGAGTATGCAAGGTCAGGCAAATCGGGCTGGAAACGGTGGCAACCGACCGAGATACGGTTGGTACATGTAAGTCCTCAACAGTTACAACCACTCTCTTGCATTCTTTCTGGTAAAGTGGACACCTTAGCTAATGGCTGAGATACAGCCACCGAATTTAGCAGTTGCTACATGTTAGATTTGACCGTAGGTGTAGAACATTCATTTCTTTTGACAGCTAGTTAGGAATGCAGGATTGCGCTTCTAGAGTTGGAAAGACCTGTACCAGTTTCATTAGAACAGTACAGACTAGGAATCCACCATCTGAGTCTTTTGCACTTGTCTGAAGGTAACACCTGTAATACAGTAGTTAGTTAACGAATACTAGTCTGTTACCTACTCCAAGTACATCACCAGTACACGTGTCACAGTTAAATCAAAAGTATCCCATAAATTTTATAGGTGTGCTAATTTTTTGTTCTTCGACCTAAAAACCAATCACACACGTGCTCGAATTTGACCAAATAAAGATTCTTGTTACCCAGGATATGGCATGGGACACCTATCCTTGTGATCGTAAGCATTCTGGCCTACTTCTGCTTCCTGGAAGAATTACTGGTACACACCTCCCTCTTGTTATTGCTATTGTCGCCACTGCAGTAGTACAACCAAATTCCTTCGAAAAAAAAGTAGTACAGCCAAACCAGTGAATTGCTAAAAGTTACGCTGACTGCAGGTCGCCCGTAACGGTATTGCTGCGTTGGCGATATCACTGCCCTTCTCATGTATCCTGGGCCTCTTCTCCTCGTTGACCACGACAAGCATGGGTATGTATGACATGAGCATCCAGAATGCATTCCTGATTTCATTATAAAATTTCCATGTCCCTGTTGAATAATGTGTAACTTTTTGCAACCAGTGGCAAGAAGGTTCGTTTGGATCTACGCGGCCATTCAGTTCCTCTTCGTTGTGTTCTTCACCTATCTGTTCTACAAATTTGTGAGCACAAATTCACTCACCTGACAGATCACTTACTATGTTGTCATAAACAACGTTGGATTGGATGTGTGCTGAGTCAATCCTATCCGTGAAATTGTTTCTCTGCAGCTCCACTTGCAAGCTGTGATATCCATCATCTTGGCCACTTTTGCCGGCTTCGGCGTGGGGATGACCGGCAACTCCATCATCGTTGAGATACTGCGGTGGAGGGTGCGGCGGGTGGCGCCTCCAACTGAAGCTCGTCGCAATCGCAGGCCGGCACCGGTGTCCGATCAAACGAGGGACAGACAGCCTTCTGTTTCTGGCAACGAGGGACAGAGCACCGGCGATGTTGAGAACCCTCAAGCGTAGAACGAATTTAATTATGCAGGTTATAGTTGTCAGTTATGCATGGTTTTGTGGGTACTTTTATGTCTACATGTATATAAAAGAAGGTGCTACACAACAGAGAACGGACTAGTAGGTCTTGATTTTTGCCTTGTGGTGTGGAGGAACAAACTGTATGGCACCCTGAAAAGAATCAGTACCATGTGACCACTCTGTTTGGCCTTATGAAAAGAAACTAGTAGCCCCTCTTTTTCGTTTTTCCAAAGCCTTACCAGAGAATACACTGGGTGCTAATCGTCTGACATCTGATAATAGACACAGTAATCTGTCTCATTGCACTGAAGAAGATGAATTTTGGATAATGCTTTACGAAAATTTTCTCCTCCGTTTTCGGCCACTGCAAACAACTAAGAGTCACGAGAACAGGTGAATGTTTTTATCACCGGCGTAAATGTAATGTAAAAACAATAAATGTGTTGTAACATTGGCGCTGTCTCGCGCCGTTTCGCTCTAAAAAAAATGTGTTGTAACAGGCAGCCTGCTTGTTCGTTTCTTTTTTTATCTATTTACCAAATTGCCTCCACACAATTAAGTCTCTAAACTGAATTTAATTCAGTGACCCATGATTTAGTCAATCAACGTTAAATGATAGGTGAGTTGCCACATTAATTTCGCAAACCAAGGTTACACTGGCAAAGTTTGCTAGTACAGGTCAACTGTCCCAAAATTTGTTACTTAAACAAACATCGCTATGTGGTACTGGCATAAAACCAAAAGTACTGGGCCTTATGCAGCTATATTCGATAAGAGATGAATTAATAATCCAATAATATATTTTTTGTTGCGCTCATTGGAACAATGTGCACTTTGGATTTCGTTGGAACACTTTCCACTTAGGATCCGGTCATCAAGGCGTGAGTAAAGTTGAGTTCCTTGATAGGGCATCTCTGAACCCGATCTGTCAAGGAAAGAAGGCCAGCGGTTAGCAAGAAATGCTTTGGGCAGAGTGTCAAGTCTGGAATCGAATCACTTGCACTCAGGTTTCAAGTTTCCCTCTCACTCACGCTACAACACGCATCACCATTGCTATATATATTGACCAACAATTCGATCGAATTTTCATCACTGCCTATCTAGCTCGCACAATATCGATTGGGTTTCTCAGCAATTTAGCTGGCTTCTATCATCGCTCTCGTTGATTACAGCAATTCAGCAATGGCATCCAACAACAATAATGCCGTGGCGTCCGAGGTGAACGCCGCCGTGTCCAAGCTCAACGACCACCTTGCCAGCCGCCCTCACCGACAACGCCGCCGCCGAAGGTGGTTCCACCACCATCATCACGCTGGCCGGGGAGAACCACGGCGCCACCATGGAGGATGCCGGCGGCGACGCGGAGGACCTGGTGGTCGTCGGCAACGCGGACGCGGAGGAGGATGAGGAGCAGCAGGAAGAAGAGAGCGTGGTGAGCGCCTACACCAACAGCAACTACCAGGCCGTCAACAACTCCGTGCTCGTCTCCGGCAGCTGCGCCGTCAACGACCCCGGCGTCCACGTCATCGTCGTCGAGCACGTCGACGAGATACGCGACTACGACGAGGACATCGACGCCCAAGAGTTCTAATTGAATCATGGGCAAGGCACATGAGAACTTGCAATATCAATGATCAACTCGTCAGTACGAAAATGTTTCAACCACTTCAGATGATCGATGAGGGATCTTATGCATGATATATATCTGGGGCTTTGTTTGCATTTAATATCTTAATTTCTTGAGTGGCCGGACTACTACTACTACTACAGTACCTTGCTTATTGGGTTCACTATGTATTTAGTGAAAATTTGGCTTGTTTCTGACTTAAAGAAACTATGTTGGCTTGTTTCTGAAATAAAATTCTTAGCTTATATTATTGCACAAAAAATGTACACGAAGTTTTATTTATGTTGTAAGTCTTCACTAATGAGTCTCTATCCACGGTGGTTAAATGCGACATATTCTATCTTAGTACAAAAGGTATATATATATATATATATATGTAAACAAAAGTTTAAAATCTGAACCATTTCTTTCGGCGGTTCCGACCTGATCCAGCACCAATTGAACTATCTGTTCATTCCTTATTAACATCCTCTCGATGTTATTTGGATACCAATCATTACCAACTAATAATGATGTTGAGAAAAGTAGTAAGAGATAGTGATCAGACTATCATGAACCAATTCGGCTTCTGGGATCCCACCCACGCCGCCAACAGCAATCATTCGCATCGCCGATTCGTTAGTATCTCCAGGTGATGACGATGTACGATCCTCATATATGTATTTGCACTTAGACCAGTCTCAATGGGAGTGTCATGGTAGTGTCACGAGCATTAAATTTGCTAACGTTGCATGAGAGAGAAGAGAAGGAGTGTCACGGGATAGAGATGAGTGTTATCACCATGACCCTCTATTGACACGATTCTTAAGCATTTCTTTTTGCTAACTGTGTGATGACACTTCACTGAGACTGGCCTTACGGGTCATAATAGGATAGTATGGTTCCCTAAAAAAGATTGCTTAGTATGCATCGTATTTCTAGAAAAGGGAATGTATTAAATATTCCTATCTCTGCATGGATTGATACATATGAAAATTGATTATTACATAGTCGTATCATTTTTTCGAGAACATGTCTTGGCATGTATTTCATTAAGAGGAGAAAGAAGTTGTTATAGCGACCCTACAATCACGCGGACTAACCCACACGGTGGCATATACAAACACGAGGTTACGGTAAACCAGAAACGAACGACCTAGACATGATACTAGGGATCTAGGAAGGGTCGCAGCCCCTCATTCCCGGCCATGACCCAAGCTCGACCTTCATCCACGATTTGCTGCCCCAGTGACGCCGGCGTCATTGAGACCCTATCAAAGACCTTGATTTGGGAGACGATCCAAGGTCCAGCAGCGACCGTAGATGGCCAACCAAACGAAGAATTTGCATTTGCCTGGTGCTTTGCTCTTCCAGAGTTCCCGCGCCCCCAGCATTGCCAAGAAAAAGTTTTGAAACCAAACAGATCCTTAATGCATGCCATGACGGCTGAAGGTATCATTACTATTAGGGTTGTTTTCAGATCCAAAATAATGGTCATTATTTTTTCTCAACTAATAGTCATTAGTTGGATTTAACGGTGTAGATTAAATTTTAGAAGTTAATAACTAATAGCCATTAGTAAGGGTAATATTGTCAAAATAATATGATTCTAATACAAAAAATCATCATAACTAATAAGTTAGTCAATTTTTATATGAATTTGTTATAAAATATTTATTTTAAATTTGATTAATCATCATCATTATTATTATAGTCAAGTTTTAGTGTATTTAGCACAAGTTTGTATGATAAAAAATATTATATTTTTGGTGCAATTACTAAACTACTCTTGAACTAATGGCCATTGGTTGAGGAAAAATAATGACCATTATTTTGGACCTAAAAACCTCTCTATTATTTCTGGGCGAGAAATCAGAAGAACCAGCTAAAAGGCGTCCACGCGAGCGCCGGCCAGAAATAAACAAATAAAGTTGTAACTTGAAGTAACACGCAAGATAATATAAGCAGGGACCGCGTTCGCACAGGGTGCGCACTATGCTGTAACTGATACAATACTAGTAGCTGTACGTATGGCATTAAACGATGTAGTCTCAGATTGCAGCCAGATTAGCCTCGTAATAATCAATTAAAAGTTGAATTCTGATGATCTGAAGATTACATGTTACATGCTCTGGTGATCTGTTCAGCCTTTCTTCGGTTGTGGTCCTGGTCAGGACTGCGCTCAAGCCATCATTAGACCCATATTGGTATGACATGATGGCTTCCCAGCTAACTTAATCATACATCAACAGTTTTTTTGGTTTTCAAAAACAATCAAAATGTACATGGTGGCCTTATCACCGCGGCACCCAGCCCTTGAGTTTTGATCAACACATTGCGTTACTGGTCTGTACTTCTCTAATGTTAAAAAAAACGAAGCACTGATCTTGGAATCAAAACTTTATTTTCTTTTCAGGTTTTCCGAGTGGGGATTGTGTCGAATTCATCAACATTTAAATTAGGATATGTTTTCAGATTACTTAAAGCTGCAAAAAATGAGGATCTGTCTTCGCTACAAAAATTACCTTAAATCAAGTACCGTGTGGTCATTCAAGATAAATCTGATTTCATGATCCTCACTTTTAAGGTAGAAACATTGGATTAATAAGCTTGCCAAACCCATGTCAGGGTTTGCTCCATTCATTTTTTTTTCCAAAGTGCATAATTTAGGAACCTGTCAATTTTAAGATAGTTTTAAAAATTGGATAAATTTCAAGATAGTTTGATGTCGTCGAGACTAAAAAATTCTATAAATATGTTAGGAAAACAGATAGAGTAAACATTAGATAAGTTGCTCGCAGAAACGTTAAACTCAAAGCCATCCAATGATTAGAGGGAAACTGCTGTGAGTACTATAAAACCCATGACACATCGCGGTCTCCCTCCACACCACTCGAAAACAGAGCAGCTCCTTGCTTCACAGTAGCTCACCATGGCCGGCGGCAACCTCAAGAACCTAGTCATCGCCTTCCTCGTCCCGCTCCCTTCAATCCTCTTCTACCTCTCCTTCGTCCGTCCTGGGGCCGATGCTGGCCTGATCTCCTCGTGGTGCGCCGCGCACCCGCTCCTCCTCGCCAACGCCCTCTTCTTCCTCAACGTCAACGTCCTCTTCTGGCTCGTCGGTATCATCCTGTCCAACCACTGGGTAAGCACGGAGCACTTCCTCCCCACACTTTCTCTCTCTGCCATGCCGCCCCCTCTAATTCGTTTTGTTCCCCTGAGAACGATGCTTGCCTGCAATATGTTCGACGAAATGCTGACTCGGTTCTTTCATTACGTCACTTGTTTGTTGCAGCTCATCGACTTGTACTGGACCGTCATCCCTGTAATGCTTCTGCACTACTACCGGGGACATCCGGCGTCAGAGACCGACACGGTAAGATCGGCGGTGGTTGTGGCGCTGACATGGGTGTGGAGCGCCAGGCTCACACACAACTACCTCAGGCGAGAGGGCTGGGAATTTGGCAAGAGGGAGGACTGGAGGTTCAACGAGATGCGCGGCCAGTACGGAAAGACCTGGTGGTGGATGTCATTCATCGCTGTCTACCTCTCGCAGCAGGTGTGTGTTTATTTGAAATTCCGCAATGTGTGTTTGAAGAAATGGCAACCGCAATCTGGTTCGGTTATATTCTGATCCACATTCTTGTTGGCTAACAGGTATTCCTGATCGGCATATGCCTGCCGATGTATGCCATCCACTCCAGCAACCAGCCGTGGGGCATCTGGGACCTCCTAGCAGCAGCCACCTGCATAGCTGGAATCGTCATTGCTCACTTTGCTGATACCCAGCTCCACAAGTTCGTGACCAGGAATGAAAAACTCAAGAAGCTCGGCGAGCCAACTGTCCCGACCCTTGAAGATGGCCTCTGGCGGTACTCGCGCCACCCTAATTACTTCGGCGAGCAGCTCTGGTGGTGGGGACTCTACCTCTTTGCCTGGAACCTGGGTCAGGGGTGGATGTTTGTTGGGCCACTTATCAACAGCCTGTGCCTTGGGTATGTCACTGTGCTTGTCGAGCGACGCATGCTGAAGCAGGAGCATCGGGCTGAGTCTTACAAAATGTACCAAAAGAGGACCTCGGTCTGGATCCCCTGGTTCAGGAAGGCCATGCCAGAACCTAAGGAGAAGGAGACCTAAGCTCATGGGATTCTTTGATTCAGTCCCATTGTTGCTCACCATGTTGTAACATTATGTCGTGTCGAAGAACCACTGTTTCATCCACTCTGTGCATTTAACTAGGCATGGATATTTGTATTATGGACACCTGTTAAGGCATAAATTAATAATGTATCTATTTTGATTTGCCTATTCTCAATGTATCTAATCCATGTGAAAAAAACACACATGATTGTCACTGAGATTGGATCATTCCTGACAACTGAATTTTTGTACTACCAATGCAAATGGATTGCCAAACCAGGTAAGTGACATTTTGGTCCACTTCCCTTTGTGCAGTATTGACAAGCCATATCATCCAGTCAACGGAAAAATGTGTGTGCCTTGAGAGGAGTCAGTTCTATTCGTCGGCTGTTCCTTCTAATAAAATTCTTCGTCTGGAACAATTTCTTCAGCAATACAATATTTATTAAGAATGGGTAGATTTTCAATTGAGACAAGTGAAACATAAGATTCCGGACTATATCAGGGCTTTCTTGGTGAGTAGGATTACTCATGGAACTTGTAAAACTTAGCTAAACTATTCCACCATATTACCTCTATTTAAACAGGCTAACTTTGAATAGTATATTAAAAAGAGTAGACACATACATAAACATCAACACAAACAAACATTCGGAAATACAGGTTAATTAGCACATGAAATTGATGATGATGATACATCGACACCAGCATAAAGCCTGGAACTTTCCTCGTTGATCAACCTTTTGAGCACTGCTGTGATCAAATGGATCACTTTTGCAAGTTACTTTAAGCTAGAGTGGCGCCTTTAAACTCGTGTTATAGATGAATGATGTAGTGGTTACTTTGGAACGTTATTTATCTCCAGCCAGCAACGCAGCCTCAGTATACAGGTTGGTAGGAAGAGGCTGCATGCATGAACAACTTTTTGTTATGTTGATTCGTAGTTATTCAAACCATGAGCGTTAAACTCAACAAGTTACTAGACATCCTATGCATGCATATTCCACTGTCAGTTGCAGAGACAGGGCAAACTAACTTATTAGGCTCCCAATCCAA
>JAUNZO010004901.1:0-80088 GCA_031894775.1 Chloris gayana
CCGCCTTACGAAGAGACGTTTCCGTCTCCAGGATCATCATGGGTGGCATCACGCGCTGTGATACCCAATATTATAACATACAAACATAAGCATGATACAATGAATATAAGTACAACTCTCTTACATTCATCCAAGTGCATGATTATATCGAGTCTCATAAGCACCAGAAGCAAATAATTTTGGAAATAAACTAAACAGCAGAAGCAATAAGATACAATCGCTCTCTCGGCGATAAATTACGGGGCATCCGACAGAGACAGGTGTTTCTGCCCTAAAACACCTTACCGACACATCAACGTTGCTACTCCTCCGGACCGCACCACTCCCGGGTGTAGTGGCCTCCGTCCGAGGACTGATCCTGCGAGGCGTCATCTCCAGCGACTATCTCCTGCTCGACAGGGTCCTCCGAAAACCACATAGAACAAAGCTACGAGCATCTAGAGCTCAGCAAGACTGACCCGTTAAGGTGGCCATCTACAGCCGACTCCTAGACATGCAAAAGCCAGGGGTAGGATAAAATTAAGCGATAAGCTGGCCTACAAGTAAATCCTTACTTTCAATTTTAGCAGTTTAACTAAGTTGCTCGGAAGAGTAAATTTAATTTGCACTAAGCTACTGCATTACATGTTTCCAAATAAGTAATTAAGAAATACAACAAATTAATCATGATCACCATGATCAATGTTTCTCTTCTTACTACGTTCCGGCGTAGGGACAAGTGATACTCGTTACTTGTGAGGGACGAGTGATTCAAATCGATTTACATCCTGCAGGAGAAACCTGTCGCACGTCACATACGAGCTTCCCGGAAGCCGTATGAGACAACCTTTCGCTCGAGGCACCATATGGTCGTCCGGGTCCTACCACCCCCGAGAAGGGTCCCTCACGCGATGCCGTCCCGGACGTCATCCGTGAGTAGAGTGCTCCCTCCTCTCCTCCCAAAAACTGCGTAGTAACCAAGGGAGTAGGAAAATCTTCCAACCTTACAGTAATCCATCGCTACGTTGGTTTACTGGGCCCATAAACTCTAGCATCCAAAACAGTACGTTCAAACTTAATCCACATGGACCGGACACGACGCGGTCCTTGTGTGCATAGACGGGGCTACCACCTTGAAGACTCTTTCAGTCCTTCACTTTCCACCTAAGTTGCCCGTCCGACCTCCAATTTTTATTTTCTTCTCATGTACTTGGCATCGTGTCCAAAAAGGTGATTGTCCTATCTACGAGTGGTCTCCGTACCACTCGACGGATCATCGCGTGCTAGGGTTTCATCACAACTCCTACCTGGTGCATAGTACAAGCCTACAAACAGGTAGTGATGAAATGAAAAATGTAACATAATTAGGTTGTGCACCAGGGCTTGCCTTGAGCTTGACCCTGAGCAGCTGGGTCAACAACAACAGCAGCTTACGGCTCCTCCTCGCCGGTCACCGCGTTCACCACCGCAGCTACATGATGCAAAGGTGATGTGTGAATTTGATGAAAACATGATTTGAATATTTTATGGAATATGTACGAATTTCATCAAATACACGTAAATTGTGAGTATAAAATAACTTGGTGTCCAACGAGGTGAAATGATTTAATTGCGATTAACCAATTTAATTTACTTCGTCAACTCCCATGAAGCATTTAAATCATTATCACATGTGCAAGGGAAATAATTCAATAATCCTAGCAAAACTAGGTAAAATAGCAATTCAATTGCCTCTGGTCCTTAAGCACATGCTATGGACAATAATTAAACTAAGCTTCATAATTTGGGGCAATCCAACAATTAATTAAGCCATATTCTTAATCTCCAAAAAGGAATTTAACTCAACTAATTTGCCTCTGGTAATGTCAATATAATTGCACAATTAAATAGTACTCGTCTCAAGGATTCCAACCAATTTTAGTTTGCAATTTTATCAACTCCAGAGAATTAGTTATGAAATATTGAAGTTTACCCTATTTCCTGAAATAAATCTAATTCAGAAATTGGGGAAATGAATAAACCGGCGCATGGGCCATGTCCTCTCGAAGACCTGCGGTGCAGCCCAGGGATCGACATGGCCCAAGCGTGCGGCCTGGCCCAACAGCAGTGCGTGGCCCACGGGCACGTGGAACAGCCAGGGCGCGGCGTGCGGCCCAGCGCGAGCTTAGCCCAGGTCGGGCGCTCGTGGCCCAACCACGGCGTGCGGTGCCTTCGACCTGCTCGATCTATGGAGACACGGTGGCCGGAGGGTGGCGACGGCTCGCCGGAACAGGGCCAATCGAGCACCAAAATTGCAAATAAAATACCAGCGTGTGCAAGAGCTCAATGCGCATCCATTCGAGGGGGCCCCAAGGTCGGATGCTCACCGGAAGATGCCGACGATGAAGCACAAGTGCGCCCGGACGTTGTACGCTTGGTATACTTTATCAAATCGGACGCCGTTTGTTCCTACAGCTTCATAGTAGCAAGTAGAAGACCGGCATTGAGTCCTTTGTCGACGAAGATGGCCGGAAGTGGGGGCGCGACGGAGGCCTCGTGACGGTATGCGTCGGAGCCGAAGAAGAAGACCAAGAATCAGCCTCCTCGCACGGGAAAAAATAGGGAAAAAGGAATAGGAGAGTGTGGCTTTGAGTCGCGGACGCTAGGGTTGAGGCTCACCGATGGCGACGAATTTCGCAGTGGCGCGGATGTGTGAGTTGATGAACTTGTCGTAGTAATTTGCCAAATACTCCTCGCTCGGTGGACGGATGCGGGTGAAGCTTCCTCCTACGGCTCCAACACACCGAGGCGCATCTACGGTTGATTGTGGCTCGTGCTAGGACGTTGTGTGGCTGCCTGGTGGTGGAGCTCAGTGGAGGGCGTCAATGGAGCTTGGTGGCGGCGGAAATGGAGAGAAAATGTCTAGGGTTAAGGTTTCCTCGACCGGGATTTAAATAGGAGGTGGAGCTCGGCCGGCCGTGGCGGTCGTGGCCGAACGGCGTGGGGGCGACGCCGGCGTACGGACGCCACGTGGCACAGAGGCGTCGGTCATTTCCTGACATGCAATGCAGAGAGAGAGAGCTGACAGCTGGGACCCACTCGAGTTAACTTTTTCGTTGGTTTTTCCAATTTCCTGCTGCTTAGAAATTCCAAAACAAAACCTTCCTGGGCTAAATTTACCAAAACAAAATATCCTCGTGATCTTCACGATTGGTCCTAATTTATGAGATGTCAAACTCCTCATAAACGGCCCCAGGAAAAGTCACGTAAATTCGACAAATAGACTGTTTTCAGGGGTTTAACCGATTTATTTGGGGCATCAAACGTTCGAGAAAAACCATGGAGATTGGCCTGAATTTTTCTTTAGTAATGCCCTACAACATAACAGTTTTGGGAGACCCAACTTATGTTTTGAAAATTTGAGTCATAGTTCAAACCAAATCAAATTTGAATTAATTCGATCCTCAAATCATATTGCATGTCAATGAAACTTCTTGAGAAGGTGCTACTAGACCAGGTGCACGTTTTAAAATTGCTAAATCGCAAAAATGTGACACGGGGTGTTATCTTGGCAAGAGGAACTAAAAACAAGCTTACACAGAGATCCGAAAAGCCTGAACACAGCAGAATTAAATAACAAAAAAGGAATCACATATCCTAATAAAAACAAGCTTACACAGAGATCCGAAAAGCCTGAACTCAGCAGAATTAAATAACAAAAAAAGAACCACATGTCTTAATACGTTATTGCACCACAAGGTCCACGTTAACTTTGGGACGGCCATGGGCTCCAGAATGCAAAAGGCACTTTGGTACCAGGATTCATGTACTTTGTTCTCAATGAACAATGGGGTGTATCCTTGCCGAAAAGCACACTGTTAATGTGGTGTGTAGGATAAGATCAATTCCATTTCTTGTGCCCACTAGCAATTCATCTATCCAGTTCATTCTATCCTTGCCATGATGCATTCCAAATTGTCTGTTTAGTTCATGCAGAAATTAAAATAAGTCCAGAACAAGGTCACACCCGGAATTTCATTACGAAAGCAACAAAATTACAATAAGTCCAGAATACAAGGTGTTTGTCCCACGAAAAGTAACAAAAAAACTTTAACATAACAAAGAACAGAACACTACTGTAAAGAAGATCTGACCAAAAGTACCAGCACCAACACTTACAGCTACATTGAAGTTATTGCTTCCGTTCTCCCCTACTGGGTTGCAATACAATACATCCCTCATCCATCTGTGATTGGTCTGCATCTTCCTCCAATGTTTTCACCGTTGCTTCGTCAATCACTTCGGGGGTGGACTGTTTGCCTGGGGCAAATCACGGCAGTTATAGCAGCAAGATTTTCCTAACACAAAGAACCACAACCTCCTGCTAAGCGGACACTCCTGGCGCCTTCCATACCCAACGCGGCTAATTTCTTCCATCCACTTTGTTCATGGTTCAGCACGCTATTTGTTTGCCGCAATGAAAGTTGTATGCTTTCGCTAGCTGGTGAGATGCTCTTAAATAAATAACTTGGATGGGAGTGGTCCCCTCATCTTGTTCGATGTTAGTTGCAATGTTGATGAGTCTGACTGGACATATTTCTTGTTGGTCATCCACATGGTCGATGAGTTTGAGATCTCCGTGCAGGCATGTACAACAATAACCCGTTTGTCGAACTAATGAACACACAATTTTAATACTTAAATCTAGATCATCCTTCAATGCCTAACGTAGAAATTAGGGTTGATGATAGTTGGGGTAAATCAAATCTATCAGCCGGTGCACAACAAGTGTGACCATAAGGACATTTTTTTATTTTCCACGTCTCACCTATATTGGTCGGTGTTGCATATAGTCTCCATGTGCACTTATCATCAACACACTTGGGAATAAGTTTAGATTGACTGCTTGTATCTTAATTTCTCTGTTAGCATTGATGTGAAACTCATCTATGGCCATTTGTTCTTATATCTTTGTATAGGCGTGATTGGTTGCTCGCATATAGCGCAACCAGGCCCCTGGGATGCAGTATCCGGATGATTGGTTGCCTGATCGGAGAGCTGGGCCTGATAGATGCAACAGACGCCTTGCGGCCGGCCCTGCAGAAACAAAAATGAAATCCGTTTCTGTGGATCCTGGCTCGTGGCGTGCATCACGTTTGTGCTGGCTGCACGAGACAAGAGATAGTGATGCGGGAGAACCAACCAACCGAATAACTTATCTACTGAGCTGGGTTGAATGGATACGACAACCAAACAAAAGATTGTTGCATCTATCGAACCTGGTCGTTGTGAGCATGCATGACTAGAACGGGTCAGGCTCTGTGGGGAAGAAAACCAATCACACCCATAATGTTTTTTGTGTTCTGCTAGTGGACTATCAAATTTCTTATCAAAGAAACTCTCATCTACTATGGTATCCTTCAACAGATATATCATAAAAGCTTTCACAAATTATTGCCCTGATCCATGTGTAAATAGAAATGCTTTAGTAGAATGGGTAGCCTTGGGAATTACAACCTCCCCCGTGGAATCAAAGTCAAGTGCACAATCTGAATCATGTTCTTCATCATCTTCCTGACTAGTCCTCTCCTCTTCAAGGTCTGTCTCCTCCCCGACATACATATCTTTTGCAATGTCTTGTTGTATTTCAGTTGTTTCATGAGCATAAATACTACGAGTAGAGCATGTCCCAGCTGCTGGATTATTAGATGCATCATGCACTATACAACGGAATATACTTGACTCCAAATGAACACATGGTGTTGAATGATGTTGTCATGTACATGACTCGCTCGTAAGTTGTTTGCGCTAGTAACTTGACTCAACCTGACTTGAGTTGGTGAGCACTGGATGTACAGCTCCACGAGTTGCCAATTTGTCGGTGCTTGTGTTTTCTCAAATACTTCCACCCTTATCCTCATATATATGTATGATATGCAAATAGTGAGGTCCTGGTGTCCCAATGGCAAAACGTGCTTGGACGCTTAATGTGAAGTGGTTGTTGTATCCAAGATCTCTATATATTTTGTTTTTCATATGTTCAAATGTGGTAGTGTTAGAAGTCGTAAAGGTTAGCTTTGCTGGAATATTATAGTATGCACCTTTGGCTCCTTATTACACTTTCCCATCGACATATACAAGAACAATAATTTTACCAGCCTTCTGCACCAAAGGACTCGCAACTCTTCTGCAGCAATCATCTCAAGCTGGTGTTGATCATCATATTTTTCTTCATCATAACATCGCACTCTTGCAGAAATCATATTTACTTCCATAGGTAACATTGCTTCTGATCCATATACCAACGACAAGGGAGACTGGCCTGTAGCACGACTAGTGTTCGTAAGCAGCCCCCATAAAACCCATGGAAGCTGCTTTACCCATTTTCCAGCATACGGCTTCAAGCGATGAAAATTTTTTGGATTAAGACCAGTCAAAATCATCTCGTTTGCACGCTCTACTTGCCCATTGCTCTGTGGATGTGATACCGAAGCATAATGAATCTTGATCCCTAAACTCTCCGCAAAGTCTTTGAAAGTTTTAGAAGTAAATTGCGGTCCATTATCTGTAATGATGCAATGCGGAATACCAAACCGAACAAAATTGTTCTACAAGAACTTGACTGCCCGAGCCGTAGTTGTATTTGTCACTGTTTCTGCTTCAATCCATTTAGAAAACTTGTCAATTGCCCAAAAAATATGAGTAAAGCCCCTGGGCGCCTTTTTGAACGGTCCAATATCTAATCCCCAAGTCGCAAATGGCCAAGTCATCGGTATCATACGTAACTCATGAGCATGGGTATGTGATTGGCGCGCAAAAAACTGACAACCCTGGCAAGCCTTTACCACTCTACGGGCATCATCATCTGCCGTGGGCTAATAGAATCCTCACCTAAATACCTTCCCAACCAATTTCTTTGATGAGGCATGGTTTCCACAAAGTCCTTATGAATATTTTCCAATATTTCAACTCCATCGGTAACTCGACACACACTTCATCAAAATATTGTTCCCTCGCCGATAGAGTTCATCTTCAACAAGCAAATAGCTCGACGCTCTGATTTCCAACCGTTGTCTTTCAACTTTATCTGGTGGCAATATACCAGACCTCAAATATTCAATGTAAGGAGTACGCCAGTCAGAATCAATCATCATAACATCAGCCAATTGTTCCGCTTCATCAACTTGTACCATATCCCGAACCACTTCACCAGTATTCTGCTCCAAGGCCGCATCACCGGTCTTTTCATCCAAGACCGCCTCATCAGTTTTTATTTCTGTAATTGTAGCTTTCCATACCATCTTAATAGATGGTTTACTCAAAACTTGAAGAAATACCTCAGGCGGTACAGCCTGCCTCGAAGATCCTAGCCTGGCTAACTCATCTGCAGCAGAATTATTTTCGCATAAAATATGAGAAAAACGCAGACCGTCAAATTTATCTTCAAGCTTTCGAACCTCCTGTCTATATGCTATCATGTGATCATCATAAGCATCCCATGCCTTGTTGATCTGACTGATGACGAGCAATGAATCTCCGTAAACATCCGGATGTTTAACGCCGAGTGAAATTGCAACACGAAGTCCGTGAAGCAGAGCTTCATACTCTGCTGCATTATTTGATGCTCTAAAATGCATCTGTAGCACATATCTCAACGAATCCTTTTGTGGAGTCAAGAGTAAAACTCCTGCCCTCACACCCGAAAGCTGCAGAGACCCATCAAAATACAATTCCCAATATTCTAATTCTTGAATAGCGGGTGGAATCTGTGTTTCAAGCCACTCAGTAATGAAATCAGCCAAAACCTGACCCTTGAAAAGGTAATCTCATACTGGCCAAGCTCAACAGCCCACTAGGTAACCTGCCCGACCGCTTCACGATTCTGCACCACCTATCTAATCGAAAAATCGGTCTTAACCTCAATCGGATGTGCTTGGAAACAATGCTTTAGTTTCCTTGAAGTTATTACAATAGCATATATCAGCATCTGCATTTGGAGATACTGTGCCCGAGATTCTATCAGAACTTCGCTAACAAAGTAGACCGGGTGCTGCAATAATTGAAGATGACCTTCTTCCCGTCGATCAACTGCCAAAACAGTACTGACCACATGAGTAGTCGCTGAGATGTATAATTGGATAGTCTCGTCAGGTTTTGGGGTATCAATAAAGGTGGATTACTCGAGATATTTCTTTAGTTGATCAAATGCAGCCTGAGCTTCATCTGTCTACTCGAACTTATCTTGCTTTTTGAGCAGCTTAAAGAAAGGAAGTCCCCTAATTCCGAATCTTGAAATGAAGCGACTCAGTGCAGCCATACAACCAGTTAGTTTCTACAAATCTTTCAAACATCTAGGAGGCTCCATGTTGATGGTTCTGAAGTTTTTCAGGATTTTCCTCAATACCATGCCATGATACCAAGTATCCAAGCAGTTTACCGGACCGTACTCCAAATACACACTTATTTGAGTTAAGCTTCATGGAAAAGTTCCGCAGATTATTAAAGGTCTCTACCAGGTCAGAGAGAAGATCTTCAGCCTTCCGGGACTTAACCACAATATCATCTACATACGATTCAACGTTTCATCCAATATGTGAATCAAGGCAGCGTTGCATACCGCATTGGTAAGTCGCGCCAGCGTTCTTTAGACCGAACGGCATGGTTGTATAGCAATAAGCTCCAAAGGGGGTGATGAAAGTGGTCTTAATCTGGTCTTCGATCTTCGGAGGGATCTGATGATAACTAGAATAAGCAGCAAGGAAACAAAGACGCTCGCAGCCAACTATCGAATCAACAATTTGGTCAATTCGAGGCAGCGCGAAAGGGTCTTTAGGACAAGCCTTATTGGGATCGGTATTACCAACACACATCCTCCATTCTTTAGTATTCCTCTTAGGTACAAGAACTAGATTGGCAAGCCAATCCGGATGATACACCTCCCTAATAAATTTAGCAGCTAACAATCTAGTAATTTCCTTCTTAATAGCCTCCTTTCGATCTTGAGCAAATCTCCGTAACTTCGGTTTCACCGGCTTTGCATCGGGACGCACCAACAGTGCGTGCTCAATCTTCTCCCTAGGAAGTCCTGGAATGTTAGAAGCCTGCCATGCAAAGATGTCCCTATTTTCCTAGAGGTAATGAGTGAGCGCGCTTTCCTATTTATCTCCAAGGTCTGTCCCAATATGGGTGACCTTGGAGGGGTCTGTTTCATCAAGTTGAATAGTCTTGGAAGAAACTGCTTCAGCCTCAAGCTTCTCCTTCACAGGCTTCTTGGACGGTCCTTCTTCTTTAAGCGGTGCTTGCTCAATAAGAGCGTCGGCTGCCTGCATAATTTCCCGTCATTCCTCCCCGAGTTAACTTGAACTGCTAACTCGGTACTGTGAACTTCACAAGCATAAGCAGTCTTAATATCAGACCGGAACGATAAGACTCTCTTTGGTACTAGCATCTTTAACATCAGATATTGATAGTTTCGAATTGCCATAAACTTAGCAAGAGCCGGTCTTCCCAGTATTGCATGATATGCAGAATCAATATCTGCTACCTGAAATGTGATGAGCTCCCTTCTGAAATTTTCTTTAGTCACAAATGTAATTGGTAGAGTAATCTACCGCAAAGGATAGCTATTTCTACCAGGCACAATGCCATGAAACGATGAAACGCTATGTTCCAAGTCTGCAACCGAAAGCCCAAGCTCCGGAAGAGTCTTAGCAAATATTGATTCTGCATATCATGCGTTTCCTGCGTTTTCCAGCACGACAACCGTGACGATTGCCATACGAGGTGGAGTTTTCCGACGCATTAGCAGCCGGGTTAGTCGCATTGGGAGCCCCATTGGGGGAACCCCTGTTCCAAGGGCTTCGGTACGAGTAGTCCTCGGTATATTAGTTCCTGAAGGAAGATGCAGAGCTGTTCCTGGTGGGGGAGATTGATCGCCCTCATCATCCGTGTTTTCCATCGCATCTTCTCGCATGCGTCTGTCCTATGCTTGTTTGGCCCTTCTAGCGGCTTCGGTCGCGGCTTCAACAGGATCAAGCTGAACAATGATCGATCCCGGTGTAAAGACTTGGAAAAGAGTCCGAGGACATTCTTCGAAGTTATTTTCAAACTCAAAGGAGCCACTTAGCGCTACAGATTGGGCAGCGGCCAAAATCTGAGCCCGATTGACCAGACCAAGGGGAAACCGGACCGCTCCGGTTGATCGCGCCAACAGACCGGCAGCGTCGGATTGGTTGGAATCCGAAGTCAAAACCAACATCGTCTCCGGTGATCACGCTACGACAACTGCGGCCGGGTAACGAGTAGGATTCATCAAGTGAAGCTTGCCGACGGAATCAGCCTTGAAGGCGAGAGACCTGAAGCGGATCGTGAAGCCAGGTCCGAAGTCGACGTCGAACCAGGAAGCCATCGAACTCGCTATGAACTCGCTGGGACCCGTACCGGCGCGCCAAATGTCTAGTCTTAATCTCGACACTAGAACTACCCGGTCCCTCACGAGTATGGAATTCAATGGTGCAACACACGAAACATACAAGAACACGAGATTTTAGACAGGTTCGAGGCCCCTCGAATTGAGAGTAATACCCTACGTCCTGTATGTTGTGTATTGCCTTTAGCAGATTGCTAATTGCGAGTTGTCCGAGAGAGTTTTTTTTTGGAGGGGTCCCTTCTCTGCCTTATATATCCGGGGAGATAGGGTTACATACAAAGTCCTAGTCGATTACATGAATTACATACTCGGAAGCTCTATCTCTAAGCTTTTCTTATTGATTTAGAGTTCTAACAAGCTAATATTGTTTCTTTACTTGTCGATCAAGCCATATCATGTCGGTCTGCATGTCCGCCTTGTTTCCATACCGGCATATGGAAACTTCTATTATTCCATACCGGTCGGGCACCACTCGTGGGCCCTCTCCACCATTCTTATCTTCATTGATATGCCACTATGTCTCTGATTATTCATTCTTTTGACAATTGTATACCCATAAGGCAAGTCTACGACACTCCCGATCGGGTACGTCTTTGATGAGTCACCATGTTCTTGATAAGCAATATTTCGAGTTGCATATACCCATAGGGTAAGTACTCGATGAGATGAGAGAGAGAGAGAGAGAGAGAGAGAGAGAGAGCACGTTTGGAGTGATGTTCGCAGTCACATTGGCATATATGGATATAGCTATACTATATATGTGTTGTGCCTGGGGATGTATCAGAGAGACAGAGAGAGAGAGAGAGAGAGAGAGAGATGGATCAAACCAGTAAATACTCCATACAGAGGTGGTTCGCGAAAATAACGAAGAGAAAGTCACCATATAAATTCGCAAAAGTTGGTAACTGTTGATGCAAAACTGAGTTTCGTTTTCCTGTGCTGCAGATGGTAAATAAATGTTTTGGGATAAACGAATGGTTAAAGGTAACTAAAAAAGTTAATAGTAACAACAATTTTGGAACGGATGGAGTACATTTCTAGCAAGTTATTAATGTGTCATTTTTTGCACTTACATATGTGTACGTTTGAAATAAACCTTGAAATTTCAATAAGATATTGAGGCTCTATAAGAAGTCCAATTTTCACTATGGGCACGTAGGGTTCTTTCCAGGTCCTCCATAATAGATGTACGTCCCCCAGTCACTACTGTTATTATTTTGTATGTTATAACAGTTGGGATTCACAGCTATTAAGCTCATATTACTCGGTGATTTGAGATTGTTGGATGAATCCATCACTTGGATGTTCTTGATGTAGCTGGCTTTGCTGAATCCTTCATCTGGAAAGTGTCCACTACCCATTTGTGTCGATGTTTGATTAGCATTAGGAGAGTACACCTCTCCACCCCACATGATCATGGAAGCACTGTCTGCTAAATGGGAGAAGATGAACGATGGCCAGTAGCCCAATATATAGCTGTCCAGTTGCAGCCACCAATTGCCATCCTTTGTATCCTGCAAATACAGGCAAATTCGATGGAACAGGATCATGACAGTGCGTTTTTAGTGCCAAAATCATGAAAGTGCAAGTGCGAACGTGCTATTTTTATCTTTTGGAAGGTATTGCCCTTTAAATAAAATGACTTGCGAGATACATTTTATCCAGCTTCCCAGCTAAGTTCTCTCGGTGTAATATGTTATTTCTAATGGAAGTGGACCTCAAGATTAATGTTGATTTAAAGCTCTGTTCAAGGCTAATTGAATTAATCACCTCCATTCCCTCTCAATCCCCATGATAGAAAACCTGCCCTCAACGAGTCTGTTCAAGGAGTTATATAGATACCGGCCTTTTGAGTTCTGTTACCTTCCAGACAGAAATTTTAATGTCATGTTGGAAGCCGTTATAAATGGAGACAGGTGAGATGGTGCCGCCAATAGCGATCATATTGCTTATCTGGATGAATCCTGAGCACTTTAGGTTATAACATCCTGTTGTTCCATATGAATCCCGCTACAATATATACGGCAATGAAAATTAGTACTGTTGTAAAATCACTTTTATTTTCTAGAAATGATGACAAAAAGGAAGGTGATGTTTATCGTACAGTCCAGTAGATGAAGAGTCTAGTATTATTATCCCCATATATTTGATGACTAACCTGCAGGTTTGCAGAAAGCACAGGGCCATAAGTCACAATAAAAATATATACTGAACTACCCGTGCATAGTTTCCATAGTGACATATCTGGAAAACTCACGTTTTCTATTCGTGCATAGTTTCACTGTTGCCATGCGTTTCATGGCAGTTGGCCAAATTCCAGTAGTGCATGACGATACACACATGTTTCTATATGTATATAGTAACCAACAATTGCATGTAGTGGGAACTTGTATTAAGGTTGTCATTAGCTACTACCATTTATTTTAGATGGTACTTCCAAATATGTTTAGCAGGGAAATTTATAAAATATTTGCAACTCATGTTTCTAGTATATCAAACTTGGTTGGTCACTAAAGATTGGTGACAAGAGATTCAGTATATATGTAGTATCAGCGTTTTCGTTGAGCTAGGTTCCGTTTTCGTTTTCCCCTTAATTAGTCTCACCTGCCATCCTACTTCGATGGTATCGAGATCATTGCCTGAAAAGGAGCCTCCCAAGATCCAGAGCTGCGCCAGACTGAAGTCTCTGTCCGTCTCAACTGTTGGTTGCCACACATTGAATGTGGCATTGGTTCCATGGTATTTATCCACGCCCGCAGATGCAACGGCATGCTGTTCAATTCGAGGGAAAGCCCAAGAAATTTAGCAGTTTCCGAAACAAGCATAATTCGCGACGAGTAGATGAAATGAAATAATGTACCTGGTGCCCACGTGACAAATTGGTTCGGTCATAGTTAACGGACATGGGTTTTGGGATGCTCATAGGCCTCTTCTTGCCATACATCGCGATAGAAGTGGCTCTTAGGACATCCTTTTCCTGATCCTCCGGATCGGTATGGTGTTTTCTGGGCACATGCCATTCTGATGCCAAATTTGAGTTATTGCCTTGCTGTTCTGATGGGATGCAACCTTAGACAGACCTCGTGGGAGGTAAGAGGGCCGCATCTGAAATATGATGATGGTACACCGATCAGTGATATCGTAGGGAGAAGTATCTTACGAGGAGCAATGAGGCTTCAGAGAGAGTAGAACCTGGATAGTATGGTTTTTGAAGAGAGGGTGATCAAATGATGGCTGTTTGGAGATGTGTACACAGTCTATGATATCTCCATCTGGGCTCTGTGAAACCACAAGACAGGAACAGAGAAAATTATCATAGGATAGGAATCAATGTAATTGAGGATCATGTATTGCTTCTTCTTTAATTAATGAAATTGGCACTGTCTTGTGCTGGTTCACTTTCAAAAAAAAAAAGGATCTTGTATTGCAGCTACCATATATACAGTATCATCTACTCAAACTCATAGCCATTATAGTAAAGCTGCATGCAGCTTTCAAAACTATACTTTGAGTTGTGGTTTGTTCCGCCTACAAGTTCAATCCATCAAGTGATGCGTGGCAAGCACATTCATGTGCAATCAGCAATAAGAATAGTAAACATAAATTAACTCTTCCACGTTATGCAGTAGTATGTCTTTCCCAAATTGTCCAGTACTTTTTATACTGCCCAATAGAACTGCCAGTAGTGCTGGTAGGGGATAGGTATTTTTGGGTCGTTGGATTTACAATATCGCTAGTAAATGCTGTCAGTATCAAAATAACCAGTAGATGCTCCTTTTCAGGCAATGATTGTCAGTCTCAGTGGGAGTTTCATCAGCATTAAATGATGTGCCACATAAGCAAAAGACATGACGTGGCATAGTAGTATATATGAAACTGGATAAATGGGTTTCATTGGGATGAAGGGCACGTTTGGATTTCGCCTGGCTTTGCCCTGCCAACCGTGGGCGCGCCAATCTGTTGGCGAGCAAATCGTTCGCCTGCGTCTCGCCAACGTGTGGGCGTAAATTTGTATTGTCTACGCTGCTACGCGGGCGTGGGAGCATTGGCGAGCCAACGCCTGGACGCTGAACCAAATGCAGACCAACGTCACGTGGGCGCGCCAACTTTTGGTCAGGCCAGCTTTGGCGTTAAACCAAACGTGCCCGAAACTCATTTGGCACAGTTTCATAGGTATGAAACTCCGTTTATACTTCCATTGAGAATATATAGTTTCATCCCAACACATTTTGACCAATCTCAATTCAACTAATGGAATTAATTTAATGCTTTAACTTGCCTATGAAATCATGAGATGAAACTATACATTGAGAGAAGTTGTTTCATACATCAAACTAAATCTTCAAATCTGACGTGGCACTCTTAGAAACTATGAGATGGAACTATGCATTGGGACTGGCCTAAAATGGGTGATTTTTGTCTTCAGGACACACTGAAAAATGTTGGCTTTATCCTAGTAGAAATTATTAGTATTATGCACTGTAAATTTGAAAGCACATATATTTGCATATGATGGAGGAATGACCATTCCACTCAACAATCTTTGAACCCTTCTAGGAGTGCCAAATTCAACAATAGTATTATGGAGTTGGAAGACAATTTAGATTTTTTTTATTCGTTGTACCTCTGATAGAGATACACTTCTTTAACAAATAGCAAAAGAAATATAACATAATTTCAACAGTTTTATTCAATAATAAAAAATATAGTTTAAAATTTGTTGAATCAAAATACATGTTTCTTTGACAAAATAGGATTAGATATGATTCATATAAATGCATTGATTGAAACAGTGAAGTGTATGATAATTGCAGTATCAAGTAAGACATGAGCTATTGATTATATAGAAATGCTGGTTTCATTACAATCTAATTGAGGATCATGTATTGCAGCTACCATATACGGTATCATCTTATTAAACTCATAGCTATTAGGCCAGTCTCAATGCATAGTTTCATTTCACAACTTTCAAGAGTGCCACGTCAGATTTAGGTTTTAGTTTGATAGATGAAATAGTCCTCTCTCAATGCATAGTTTCATCTCACGATTTCATAGACAAATTACAATATTAAATTAATATTTATTTGTTGTAATAAGATTGGTCAAAATATGTTGAGATGAAACTTTGTGTTCTCAATGAGAGTTTCAAACATATGAAACTGTTCCAAATGAGTTTCATCCTTACTAAACTCATTTGCTCAGTTTCATATTAATTGTTGTGTCAGACATCTCTTTTGCTGATGCGTGGACTGCACCTCATTTAATACAAATGAAATCTCTTTTGAGACTAGGCTTACAGTGGTAAGTATGCGAAAAACACGGGGAACACTTTCCAACGGATTCAGTCGGAGTCAACCATCAACAAAATCAAACGAAATCGTTGGGGTCAAGTCCAAAGCCTGCGAGCAACACAGCCCGGCTGGCGTGGTTTGTTTTGAGACAATGGATAAATAGGCCAGCACGTACCTCAATGCTTTTGACAGGCGTCTTGTTGAGCCGCCTGATGAGGCTGCGAACCTTGTGCCGCCGTTCCACGGATGACCCGGATGGTCGGCCCGCCGCAGCAGCCTCTTCCATCAAGATGAGACATGCCATAACCATGACGAGGGCAAGGAAGCACGATCGTGCCATGGCCATTGACGGCAAAGGAATGATGGGAGTTGCTATTGGGCGCACGTAAATCTTTTGAGCCGTCCGTGTTGTTTTACTATGTCTGCCGCGCTCTCTGTCTCTGTTGCTGTGTGCAGCGTGCCTGTGAACTTGTGTATATGTAGGGAACGATGACGTATGGGACTACGGGGGAGAGGACGTCAAGCGTTGTGGCATTTTAAAAAGGGCGGGAAGAGTAGAGACATCTTCGCGGTTACTACCTGTTGTGGCCTCGATAGTTACTGATTTTTCCACGGACGGAGCCGCTTAGATGTGCATCTCCCGCAGCCGGCCTTTTATGTTTTTTTTTATTTTCCATGTCAATCAAATTGCAGTTACAAGTGCTCCTCATGCAATCTTTGCATGGAAATTTTGTCAACTAGGTGTCCGGCTATTTAAAATGGCTTGCTGAGGTATTCATTTTTATGTTAAATAGGCGATTGCGCTCACAGACGAAACATCGTCCAATCCAATGAACGTTTTTTATATTTTGTCATCCATGCATGATCGAGGCTGTACATCACCCAGGATTCAAGAAACATCGTTCATTTCTAGAGTTAAGTTTCCTCGTTGACCTTGAAACAATCAAATTGCAGGTTTTTTGAAAATAAAATCAATCAAATTGCAGGTACATGTGCTCGTCATGCAATTTACTCTTTGCATGAAATTTTGTGAACTAGGCATTGGACTATTTAAAATGGGTTGCCGAGGTATTAATTTTTAAGTTATCCGCGGTTGCGCTCACAGAAGCATCGTGCTATCCTCTAGAAGCTTTTCATATTTTGTCACCCACATGCACAACTGAGGTTGTACATCACCGAGGATGAAAGGAACATCGTTCATTTCTAGAGTTCATACAAATCGGTTTTCCTTTCTTGACCCTCATGATACGGTCCCCATAGAGGGCCAACAATCCCGACGATTACGGAGACCTGTGCTTCTAGATTAACTGACAAAATTGTATGATATACAATTTATGCAGATATATTTCATAAAATAAAATAAAACAAATATACCTATCATATAATGTTCACTTAAAGTGCCTATTTTTTTCTATATTCGCCGGAATAAAATATTCAGTGATGTCTTAATAAGCAATCTTATTTAATATACTGTCTGTCTCCAATGGTATTGTAGGTAACCAAATCAACTTGAACCCAAGTAAGATTTCAATAACTTCGTCTTAGAAAAACTACACTCTGCCAGTGCAATAGTTACACGAATGGTCAACAAAATTTTATAGGAAATAGCTGCATTGGGAAAAGAACCATGCCATTTTATGAACTTCATGGCCCATATTCTCTTTTGGAACGAGGGTTTGGACAAGGATCAACTCCATGTATAGGTCTTTAGCAACAATGTCAGATTCTCCATCCTTTTAAGTGCAGCTTCCAGACATTCACAAGAAGATTTCAAGCTATCATGATACAATGATTTCAATGTGTCAAAATTAAGTAAATATAAAATTTAAATTTCTTTTTTGGTAACCTTGATATTGTTCAAATCTCGTTCTAAGAGATCAAATAGCTTGTTCAACAAGAGATATAAAATAATCTATTCTAAATGAGTTGTTTCATTTGTTTCATTTGAGCTGTCATATGAGTGTCACCTTTGATGCAAGTTACTTTCCAAGGGCTTGCTACATTAGTTCGCACCACACATGGTGCTTTTGTCCAACTAACAAGACAGATCATGCACGGAGGTGTAGGTGTGCTAGCAAAAGGGTGGTCAAGGAGCAAAGAAAAGGGATTAACACTATCATTATACTAGGAGCATGGTCCCTTTGGAAGCACATGAATGCAGGGTGTTCACTACCGGAAAACCAGATACTGCCGTGTGCCAACAGTTTTGCCGTGTGCCAGAAGTCGGGCACACGGCGAAGCGGGTCTTTGCCGTGTGTCAGGCGGCTCAGCACACGGCAAAGACTCAGCACACGGCATCTACAGCTTCGCCGTGTGTCAACATAGGAGCACACGACAAACATTAGCCTTTGCCGTGTGTCACGGGACCCGCACACGGCAAATACACAGGTCATCCCAACGCCGTTAGGGACCGTGACTGCATCCACTTTTTGCCGTGTGCCTGCGTGCAGCACACGGCAAAGGGTAGACTGCTTTGCCATGTGCCTTGCCACGACACACGGCAAAGGTAGACCGCTTTGCCGTGTGCCTTGCCACGACACACGGCGAACTATTTGACGGTTTCTGTTATCTTTGCCGTGTGGGTTGGTTGGCACACGGCAAAAACGTCGCCGTGTGCCCGTGTTATGGCACACGGCGAACACGGCTTTGCCGTCTATGTCCATCGCCGTCGGGCGTTTGCCGTAGGCCACCTACGGCAAAGGTTTTGCCGTGTGTTTGGGGCCCTTCGCCGTGTGCCTCGGGCACACGGTAACAAATGGATTTCCGGTAGTGGTTGATGGAGCTCCTCCCAATGTTCAAGTGGCATTGAGCAACCTGATACTACAAGCCCAACTCTGGTGCTTTGCCGAAGCTTGTGGTCTTAGGGTCCCTTTGGTTTGGCTTTTTTTTTAGATAATGGGTAAACTCCGACCTTGGCCTCATAAGAGGTTACAACCAACTTTTACATAAAAAGGTTTAGCTTTTAGGAGGTGCTTTTGCATTTAGAAAAAGCAAAGCCAACCAAAGAGCATGTCTCCCCAACCGGCTGTGAAGAAAAGTCGTTACTTTTCGTAGTGCAAATGTGAAAGCACCTCCCCCTGCTTTTCTTGGTTGCGGACTCCTCAAAGTCTTAAAAATTACCAACCATGCCACTTGTTATGTGTGTACCCCTTCGTTTCTTTTCCTCTCATTCAATATGACGGTGCTTCTCCTATCTCTCCCCTATCTCCCATGAAGGTGCTCAGCTAGGGTTAGGGTTGTGCGCTCCTCTCCAAGGCCGCAGGCCGGCGGCACCATGCCGGTCGAGGCTAGGCGCGCGGCCGGCGGCATCAGGTGGCATGCGAGCATGTGGGAAGTGCATCAAGCTTCAATTTTGTGGCCCAGACCTCGTTTGAATCAATAGGACTCAAAATTTGCACAGGCGACATGAAGGCGCAGCCGGGATGTACACCTTGAAGAATGCACAATGGAGCTACTCGAAGGGGGAAATGGTGTCTATGGCAGAGAAATAATGGTGGTCTAGGTTTTGGGCAGGTGCTTTAAGCCTACTGGTTTGTTTTTAGGTCGTTTTCATTCAAGTTGTGTGTGAGTGCCCTTACTTGGCTGATGTAACCCTCACCCTGCCCCACCCTGCCGCCCCTTCTCTAGATTTGGTCCCAAACGCGAGGGGGTTTTGTATGGACCCTTTTTCTTCCATATATATAGCTCTCCTGCGTGTTTGAGAAAAAAAAGATCATATGTATAAAATAAAATTGGAAGATTGTATTCAGTATTTTGCATGGCGGAGTGGGTTGGGATATTAACGACTTAAAATGACATCACATTGTGTTGTTGTAGGGTTCAATAAGGTTAGTTATATTGGGTTGCTTTCTACTATCTGATTTATCAACACATTTTCAATATGCCTGGCTAGTAACTTACCTTGATGTTATAGAAAAAAACTTAACTGCATAAAAAATCATATTCTATTTCAGTTGCTAAATTAAATTGTTGACAGAATATGTTTCTTTAATCTGGAATTTGTGTCCTTTTTACACTATACATGCTTCGAGTGGCTACTTGGTGCTATGTTGGGATTCTAAGATGTAAAATTATCACCTAAAATGATTCGATATAAATGCTCATGGTTTGTTTACATGGTTGCATTTTCATTAGGACATAGAATTAAGGAAGCAGGGCAGCACCTGAAAACATATAAATATTGTCTATCTTTGTGTTTCTAACCCTATCTCTTTGCAAGATGTATTCGTATAAAATTATTTTCTATTGGTTTTTTAGATTACTTGTCAAAGAAATGATGTGAATTCACATGAACTGTCTCTTATAGAAGTGAGAATTGAAGTACGATTCAGGGTTGAGCTATATTTTTTCTGTGGTTTACACTAATAGTGCTTATTTAATAGTTTTAACACTATTTTTTTGAACCAGTAATCTATAAGATGGAGGACCTGTTTGATTGCTTTGGGGGGACATTGTTTTTACTTTGGTTTGCAGTGATTGTGATTATTATTGCTTCCCTGCACAGTTTGACTAATTGATGGTTACTAAGACTAGTTGATGCAGTCTGACCATTTAGTTATAAATATCTAAATAAGCGCTCAAGAAAAACACAGTTCATGCTTATTAGGACTAATTGAAAATAGAAGAAAAAAAACAAGGTACATATCAAATACATTCTTGATAAGAATTGTTTTTTTAATAAGGGATGGATTATATTATATAGTGATAAAGGGTAATACATAGACACCTTTAAGAAAGGTGTTGACAGCACTGCACATAAGCACTAACAACACACGCAAAGCTCTCACACGTACACCTAAGGAAAGAACGTGCATGAAGAGGTCGTTCCGTAAGCATAGTACATGGTCGAGGACGATGTGTAATGAGCAATTGTTGGTGCAACTCCTGTGGCATCGGTAGTCGAAAGACAACCGGGCGGAAGGGCCTCCACTTCATTTTGGAGGTTGGGGTGAGAGCACGATATCAACATTAAAATTCAACGTCGGTGGCTAGAATATGTTTGAACTTGCACCGAGACGCGGATGGACGGTGTCGTTGACTCCCAAGCTGAGTGGAGTAGAGTATCCTTTCTCCAGGTCGAGCCGAACTTGACACCGAGGCTTTGGTGTTGAGGCAAAGTATTGTGGCCGACCCTCCTGGCGCCTGGACAATAGTAGGCCCAAAGAGGCCCAACACTAGCGGGCCCAAATCAAGCAGGCCCGATAGCTGGGCCAGAATTCGGAGGCTAGCTGGGTTGCCCGTCCATGGGCCTCGGCCCCGGCAAGCTAGAGAGGCAGGCGAGGAGCGGTGAACCCGACCCTCGTAGGGCTAGCTATCGCGTGGCAGGTGGGAAGGCCTCCCTAAGCATTGCCATGTCCGGAGTCGCCGAGATCCGGTGGAGCGGCGAGGCTCCCCACGGGCTCCGGGGCGGTGACACGGCGAGGAGGGGGAACTTGGCAAAGTCAGCTTGACAATGTGGGTGGGTGGGGGGGGGGAGGGGTCGAGGCGGCGGCAACCGATGAAGTCCATCTAGGCCGGCGGGGGTGGAGAAGGAGCCGACAAGGTGGCGCAAAAATAGCGTAGGGGCGAGATCCTGGCTGGAGCGCCGACGGATCTACATAGGGGCTAGATCCGGCGAGGGTGTGGATATTAAATCCAAGCCGGCAGTTAGAGCGGAGGGTGGAGGACAAAGAAAGGGACCTAAAGCTACCTTATTGGAGGAAAGCTCCGGGCGAGCCACCGCATTCGCAAGCTCACCGGCAATGGCGAGACCAGCGGCGGCGACCGCGAGGAGCTCCCGAGAAAACGAAAAGGAAGCAAGACATGCCTTACTCCTAATAAACCGGTGCAGAAAGGTACTAAAAGCTAAACTACCTATGCTAGCTAGAGGAGGGAGGGCTGCCCTCTCCTTTCCGCCGCGGGCGAGGTCACTAGAGGTGAGGAAGGAGGGGGAAGGGGGTGGCGGTGGTGATGGGGAAACCCTAGGCAAAGGCTATTTTGGTGAGGAGTGGAAAAGCCCGAGTGCTATGATACGTAAGAATTGTTTTTGTTGTCAATAGGAAAAGCTTATCTGGCTTTTTTGTTTGAATGTCCAAACCTGTTTAATTCGTTGCCATAGGGATTTAAATCAGACCTAGTAGATGCTATTACCACTATGCTACAGATCCTTTGAGGTAAGAAAATATAATTTGAGTAAAAAAATTTTAGAAGACAAGAAGCAGTTTGCAGATGAACACCAAACGCTTGTTGAGTTAAAAATAATGCACAACACAATGAGGTTGCAGATGAAGAAATGTTTTATATCAAGAAGCTACCGATGCAATGATAATTAAGGCAAAGACAGAGACATACAAGTGTGTACTTAATTAGATTGTGTAACACAAGACACCGATATCTGTGAACAACGTTTTTTTCAAATTCATCTAAGCTTACGGTTTTTTATGCATGTATATTTCTTCGTATGTATTGAACTTTTTTATGTTTGTAGCATAGCAATACAAGATAATTTTATAATCTTGCGGTTTGTTGCAACTGTTGCAAAAAACACGTGACTACGCGAGGAGGAAGAAAGATAGTAGGAAAGGCAAAGAAAGGGACCAAAGGGGTATGGTATGGGCCAATTCGGCCCAATGAACTTCCTGATGAGGCCCAATTAACAAGTAACGAGAACGCTTGGATTTTTATACCAATGAGCTACTCCAAAACTAGTGCGCTTTAACAATCATGCTAGACTAGACTAGGACATGGGGCAGCATGAGATAGGTATTTTGACTAAAGAGCCAAAATTTGAGTTGCTTTCGAAATTTTTCAAACTCATGTTTCTCTCAAATGGAAACTGTTGTGGCACATAAAAAAACATGGACTATAAATCAAAATGAGGTGAAGTACACTATAAATTTAGAGTTTTTGGTCTCTTGGACACTCTAAAAACGTATTTTGGTCCTCTGGACATCACATCTTTTCTTTTGGTCTTGAAGACAATGAAAAAAATGTGTATAGTAGAAAATTGATTATGTTCAATTTTTTTATCTCAATACACAATATGCGTTGTAACTTAAAATTTGGCACAAGCAAAGATTAATGTATTCCTTATACATGTAAAGTTTTTCATATTTATTCTTGATCGTTTGCCTAGTTTGATTTTGAAAATAAATATTTATTAGTTAAAAAGTTATGCAAGCGATCGACAAATATGAAAAAAATTTACATGTATAAGGAATACAATAATGTTTGCTTATGTCAAATTTTAAGTTGTAACGCATATTGTGTATTGAGATAAAAAAAATTAAAAAGGTGAATCACCTTTTGTTCTATAGTGTCCTGCAGATAAAATCCCTATTTTTTTAAGTTGTAACGCATATTGTGTATTGAGATAAAAAAAATTAAAAAGGTGAATCACCTTTTGTTCTATAGTGTCCTGCAGATAAAATCCCTATTTTTTCAGTGTCCGCGAGATCAAAAGAAGAAATATGGTATCTAGGAGACTACACCACGCTTTTAGAGTGTCCACCACACCAAAACCAATACATTTATGAACATTTAGCTGCAACACGTGAACAAAAATACGCTAGAATACATTTATTTCCTTGTACGAAGCCCAATACAAGTTGCAACTTTTCACAAAGATACAACGCTACATTCTCTATCCACATAGTTTGGTTTACTAAATAAATAGTTTTCTCGATAGAAGTTATTCAAGCCTCAGGTCATAATTTTCGTTGGCTACCATGCCATGAGATCTAATGCAACAAAATGAGATCCGACATGTATATATTTGTTAAAATAATTAATAATTAATTTTAATCAATGAACTGTTCTAGCAAATGAAGTATTCCAGTAGTAAAATATCAATTGTTTCAATATTTTTTCACCAGTTCAAATACATCAAAATATTTAAACAAACAAAATTAATTATTACAACAGTTAAATTAATTGTTCTGGTAATTTTTTCAAAAATAATTGTTCTTTTAGATTATTTGAATTGTTTCACTAGTGGAAAATTACCGTTCTAAGTAGTAAATCATTGTTTTTTAATGCATATTTTAAAATCAAATTATTTAACAGAGGAAAAGAAAAACGAGGTCATTTTTGAAAGATAAAGAAAAATGTTATGGATGTGGTATGCTTTTAGAGACATTTGGGGTTGTGGTCTGCGAGAAAAATTAAATAAGGTCCTATTTTATAAAATAACTAGCTATTGACCCGTGCGTTGCTACGAGCGAAACTTATGATAAAAAAATACAAAGAAAACAATTGTAATTTCATATAAAATCCAGAGTAACAATAGTTGGGACCAAATCCTATCACAACCTTGAAATTATTAAATGACTCTCCATGGATGGGCAATCCTGGCACATGAACCATCCTAAAGATGTTAGTATGAAGTAGCACACTGTTGATCAGCAAAGAACATCAATTTGCTCTAGGCAGAGGAACAAATATTTAGATGCATGAGCAACTCCTGACATAATCACAAATATTTCATAGGAATAATACAAATAGCTTTATGTCGATTCTAATGGCCATCCAAGACAGCACATAGCCTCTTCGTCATCTTCAACATCGAGTCATCCACCTTTTGGGTTCACCCATCTCCAGCCTCCTCCTACCTTTCGTCAACCATCACTATGATACATGAAGAAAAAATCATGTGTAGTGAATAAAAATGTTAAATTATTGATTGGTTCATAAATAAACAAAACCTAAATAAATTCTAATATGCACTACAGCCTGCATAAGCCAGCACATAATAATAGTTATCAAGAGAAAGAAGTGTAGGATTTCAGATTCTCCATATGTATCATGTATCTATTTGGAGGGAAGTCCATATGCATCAGCCACTAAGAGTAATTTTCTAAAGGCGGAGCATGTCAATAACAAAATAAAATAAATTACCATTAGATACTTGCAAGCATCAAGAAAGGAAAATTAAGCAAAAATTTTATTTTGAGGGATGGACCTTGCACACATTCACAAGCATGTTGCGCTGGCACCTCAACACCTCAAGGTTAAAAGGAAGATACACAGACCTGATTCCAACAATGGATTCAGCAGTACAATGAACTCCAATTCATCAATGAAAATGAAAAAGGAGAAAGAAATTTACCTTCCCGGCATTTTGGTCGGAGATGGCTCCGGCCCGTGGATCTGTCATCCTCTCCATGTCCAGCCCGAAACCTCCTCTCCATATCCTGACCACTTCACCTTGCTCCCATGTCCTGACGCATATCCTCTCCAAGGTGGTAGCCTTCAAAATTAAATGCTGCACCACAGAATAATAACTGAAAAAAAACATGCTGCTTCTTAGAACAATTAAGAAAACCAGTTGTCATAAGGAAAAAAAGGCCTATTAGATGTTAGAGGAACAAAATTGTATGTATGCAAATGAAGGTTCTAAAAGAAAAAAATATTAGCAATAGAACTTCAAGCTTAATGTTCCCCATTCAGCTTTGTAATACTCTGTTTAAACAAAATTTCTCCAGTAGAACAGATTATATTTCTAAAAAGAAAAAAATAGCGCAAAACAAATATTGAACCTTGCTCTCTTTAAGGGCTGTTTAGACTTTGGATCATGTACCAGGGAAATTAAAGACTCAAGACTTATTTCTTTTAGTATATCATGACATATCAGTCTATAAAACAGCAGTTATTATAGAAACAGGTGATTTGGCTAGTTAATACTACATGGTGACATGCCATTCTATAAAACAGTTTTGGATCCCATTTTTTAGCATGGCTGAGAGGGTTCATAGATGCATTCAAATAATCTTTTAGGGAAAAAAAGATAATACATTCAATACCACTTGTAATAACAAAATACAGAATTTTAGCATCTTAGTCCATAACTTGTCTGACTGACTTCTATACAAATGTAACGATCCAGTTATGGTTATGTTCAGCAATGGAATAGGATCACCAGGTAAAGGTAACAGCTTTCACATGGCAATAAAAATATTTTTACGCTGACATGCGAGTATATTCAATACTAAACCGTAGGCTCCAGAATTAATATATAGAAACCCACAATAATAATGATAACAGTTACTAAATTTCCAATATAGATTTAAGGAACATGATAAGAAAAAGCACAAAAAATAGCCTAATGGTTTTACAGGTAACATAGAACACTATTACCTAGTATGCGGTTGGTTAGACCTTCAAATGGCATGTAAGAAGTGCAGAAGAAAGAAAAATAACAGCAGTGTCTTTACATAAATAAATTATAGGTAGAGTCTTGCGCAATTCACTCTTTTTTTGTGAACAGTATGGATACGAACACCGTTCTAAAGAGGCGATAAACAGACAAAAGTTCATCTTCACAAGAGAAAAAAAACTCAAGGGTTATAGAACACTCACAACCGAACTACTATCATGAGCTCTCCTAGCTGAAAATCATCAAACAACTGAGTTCAAATGATATCTGAATCAGCCTCATAAAAACAAATTGCAATCTGAATTGCACATACTTCGTGTTCAATTTGATAATCTTTGCAGATAGTTGTAAATTCAAAAGGCGCCCACATACATTAGAATAACATTCTTACTCTGATGGCCAATCAGACATTGCAACTAATAAAATTCTATGCTTAAGCACACGTGGATATCCAGGCATTGCAGCACTGCATCAGGATTTATAAAGAAATAACCTAAAACAATTGATAGCCTTTTGAGATGTATAAGCAATATTAAGACCAAACTTAAAAGACCTCTATAACATGTGTTATTAAGATTAACAAAAAAGGGAACAAATAATTCCAAAGGAGAGGAATGATACCCGGTAGCCATGGTGGAAAATTGGTATGACTAACCTGCAAACAAAAATTGAAGAGTTGAAGTAGCAACAAAATAGACTAAAAAGGAAATTTGGTTTCAATTTTGATCTGATTTGTGTTTAATGTTCAAGGATTGCAAACCTCATACCATCAGGGATGAATCTCATCTTCTTATCCATCTGCACTTCCCATTGCTTTCAAAACATGGAAAAGAAAAATAAGACCAATGAGGGACACGGAGCCGTCTAGACAGCAGGGTGTGCCCGAAAAACAGGCTAGGGATGTTGACCTAAGCAATAGCATCCAGCATTCAAACTAATCGCATTCAAACTGATCAAAGGAGGGACGAGGAAGGAGCCGGCATCGAGGTGCCGCAGCTGCCGCGCATGAGGTCGCCCATGAAGCAGCCATGTAGAAATGCAAAATTCTGTTCTCAAATTCTCATGTAAACTGTTTATTAACATGTTAGGGATATTTTATATTGCCCATGAAGCAGCCATGTAAAAATGCAAAATTCTGTTCTCAAATTCTCATGTAAACTGACTACTAACATGTTAGGCATATTTTTCAATCAACTAAAGGTAGTTTAGTATGGGGACACACTATCCGACTCCAATTTTTTCCATAGGTCTGTAGAGTGAAATTAGGCACCTTGTATAAAGATATTTGAAACTTTGGATCACTGCAGCCAATTTGACAAAAGTATGTAGCTGCATATAGTATGCACGAGGTAAGAAATATGACTGTAAGCATTTTATCACAGTAACAAACAGAATCATATTTCTAAAGTAACAAAAAAAAATCCTAGGCTCAACTGTTATGTGAAAAAATAAAAATGTCCACCAATCTTATCAACAATCACAGCACTGATCTCTGGATACAAACGTAGAAAAAAAATACTAAATGCAAGCTCCTGAAGGCACTAAAAGGCCCCAGAAGAACTTAGCCGTTTTACTTCCGGTAACCAAAGAACCTATTATTATTATTGTTTAATAATCTACAGATTTCGTGAAGTCAGATATTTTTATGTGATTAAAGAAGTTACTGTAAAGACAACAGATCATGGTCGAGATGAAACAGCAACAAGCGTTTTACTGAGAAGGGTTGTCATACGGCAGAACATGTGTGAGCTTACGTACTCAATCACAACCTTAAGTATATCATCGATTATTGGTTTAGTGCAAAAATTGGAAACCTGGATTAGAGCACCAAATTATACCACTGTTGAGCTGATGGCACCAACAATCTGACAATGGCAAATAGAAAGGCATCATAAGAAGCATTTATTTCATGCAATGTCTAAGCAAAATAATAGTTATGCAACCTTTGCCGAACAATAAAGAAGACTGCAAATTTGTAAATTGTATTTTCTCAAAGCTGTATGTTAGATGTGGAGAGGAAGAGACAAATAACTGACAAATATGAAATCTGAAAGGAAGTATACATGATGTGCGAGAACCTAGCATCAAAATGGTTAGTGGGCTCTTTTGTCTTGCTTCGCTTCTGACATTGTTCTTCTTCTAGTCACAATACACCTCACCTGATCCACTAAATAAGCTAGAATCAAGAGATTGAAGACAGGGACAACCTCACCTCACCTGATCAAGACTTAAGGAGACGTTAACGCAGCCGAATGTCCATGTACCTGTACAGCGAAGGCCGCGTCTGCACTGGGTCAGTCGCTTGAGCGGTGTGGCCTCGGCTGCCCATGACTGCCATGCTTCTTCACATCATACCGCTGCTGGAGTCATTGCGGCAAGGTCTGCACGGCTGTTTGTGCCAGTGCTCTAGGAGGAGGACGTGGTGGAGGTAGTCGTAGCAACCCAAGCTAGTTTGCTCGCGCATGGCCTTGCGAGGGTGACGGTTGGGGAGGAGGCGCGGCATTGCCTCGCGGGAAGTTTTGCTGCTGAGCGGGGAGAGGAGGCGGCAGCAAGCTAGGGTTTGGACAGGGGAGCGGAGTTTGTAGTTGAACGGGGAGAGGAGGAGGCGGCGATCTAGGGTTTGGACGGGGAGCGCACGGGCGGAGGAGGGGCGGCGACGGAAGACCGAGACGGAACTGAGAGAGGACGACGCGGTGCTTCAGTCTTCGACTTCAATCCGACCTGTGCTTCAGTCTTCCACTTCGATCCAACTTGGAGACACGGGAACGGGAGAGACACGACCGACGGAGGAGACGGACGACGGGTTTTGGGGGTGGGGTCGTAGACGACCTCACCGAATTTTTTAGATTGGGTATAGATAGGAAGAGACTTTATGCCACATTACGTCAAAGCTAGGCGAAGAGTGGGCAGCATATGGGAGGCTCCAAAAATGGCTGCCTCACAAATGATGATGTATGAACATATTCTTATTCTGATGCCGCAAGGACTACGCCTTTCCTCAAAGTTTTGGAACGTGACGGCCCTCCGTGCGCGCCACGCCATTTTTCTGCCCTCGGGAGGAAGTGGTGGCCGTCGCCGCCTTGTCGTCGTAGGCTGGCGGCCTTTCCTTCCTTGGCTTGTGTGGAGCTCGACCAAAGCACGGCTCGAATATCGCCGTCCTCATGTCTCCCCACGCTAGAACCACTCCTGGCCGCAGATGCGGTGTTGACGATACTAAGGATTCCGTCAACGAAGCCGCACGTGGCACGTGCATGCTCGCACCTATGACGGGGGGGGGCACGGAGTCCACCGCCCGTGCCGCGGGTCACCGTGGCTGTGAGAGAAGCGGGACGCCGCCACCGGAGTCATGTCAACTGTGAGAGGAAGGAGTCCACCACCACCAGTACCGCTGTCACCGCCGCTGCGAGAGGAAGAGGGTCCACCGCTATCCGTGCCGCCGCCGTCGCTTCTAGGAGTGGAGGTGGATGAGAGGGTAGGGATAGGGTTCACCATGTAGCCTGGCTCCCAGTTTAATTCGCATGGCGCCGAAAACTATCGTGTGGTGATTTCCGAGAAGGGCCTCCACTTTCTCTTATATACGGGTTCTTTTTTAGTCAGGATTATTTTCACTCACGTCATTCATCTTGTGGCAAACTGCGTACATGTATATTGCGTACTTTTCCCACAACTGTCCTTGATGTTTGCAGTAATTATGTTTAGTTCGGTGCTACCCACTTTTGCCATTGTTTCATATCCGATTATCCCCCTGATGTTTCAAAAATTGCGCGCAGCGGAGCGCACGTGCCTAACGAGTATATGTCATTTGCTATAGGAATTCGATACCAACTGAAGTACGCGATCGCATCCATGATGGGAGAATGCTCAGAGACCGAGAGTTAAGGAGCTGGCATTTCAATGCTCACATGGAGGTGTTATCACACTTCAGTAGCAGAAAAAGATACCAACGACGATGATGGTTGCAAGTGCTCGAGATTAAGAAAGAACAACGACCAACTGCAATAATTTGGCTTCAATTGAAAAAAAAAACAGGTAAAAGAGGTTCGACATTTTTTTTAGTTAATGGAAACCATTAGTGGAAGTCATGTTCACTTGGAAAATTGAACTGATTTTGGATTCTGAGGCTAAAGAAGTGGTACGGTTCATGTTTAAGAACAAACTCCAACTAATGTTGTGCTACATTGAAGAGGAGATATTCAGAGGACTCAAGTGTGATATAAATAAAAAGATAGTTCAAGCACTGAAAGATCGAATACGGATTTACCTATGCCTTGACAATCTACAACCAAATAATTCTTGAACAAGCGGTGCACGTTATTATAACATGTCATCCCTGTTGTTTTTGTGGGATGTTTAGTATACTTTTGTGTGTGAAGGGATTTATACAAAAGTTATAGGAATATGTGGTAACATGTGGTGGAAATTAGGGCTAGTGGAAATGTTTGTGGAAGCTTGATATTCCACCAAAAGTGCATATCTTCTGGTGGAGAGTGGTGAATAATTTCCTTCCATCAAAGGCAGAGCTGAAGCGCCGGCATGTGGCCGCAGAAAGCCAGTGCGAGGACTGTGGTGGCCATGAGGAAGACCTATATCACGTTGCAGTGCAGTGTTCATTCGCCAAGAGATGAAAGTGGTCACAAGGAAGAAACCGCCAGATATACACCATTTGCTGTCGGCGACAGACCTGCTCTCGGGCAAATGTTGTTCATTGGATGATGCTGCGCTGTTTATATGTGGTGTATGGTCATTGTGAACTGGGCGGAATGGGCACCGGCATGGTAAGAAGCAATGGGATTCATTAGCCGCAGTGAAGCACGCAGCGGGCATGTTTGAAGATATATTGTGCACGGAAATTGGCAAGAATTTGCCGAAACCCAACCACAATGATCGTTGGGAAAATGCCGAAGATGGGATGGATGAAATTGAACTCGGATGGTGCATTCCAGGTGCATTCTTCTACAGGTAGCACTGGAATCATTATTAGAGATAGAACTGGTCATGTTATTGCGGTGGAATCACGGTGGTACGAAGGTCTCCCTGACGCATTGACGGTTGAGGCTTTGGTGGCTAGAGATGGTCTTCGAGTTGCAGTGGCACAAGGTATCTCGAAGGTTATTTTTGGAGATGGATAATCTTACACTGGTCAACTATCTGAAATCTAACTCAGGTGGTCGCTCGCAGTCTTTGGCATGAGATCCAAGAGCTAGGTATGATGTTTTTAGATTTTAAAGTTTCCTTTGTTAGAAGAGAAGCTAATTCGGCCGCACATTGTTGCGCACGAATGAGCTCGTTGCAATAAAGTGTGTATGGAGTGATGACCAGCCGGACTGTTTGTGTGAGTGCGGTCACTTCTAAAGATTGTAATCCTGTTGAGATTGAATGAAGCTCTTGTGATGGCCCTCAAAAGAAAAAGTTATATGAATTTACAGACACTACTACGTTTTAAGCCTACAATAACGGGCAAAAAAAGCTTGTAATATCGGTCAGGTCGCCCATTACTCCAAAAACGTTATTACAAATACGAAATTTTTAATATCGGACAGGGTGCCCGTTATTACAGTGATACACAAAAAATTTAAAAACACACGCGGCATCGGGCCCAGCCCAAGCCCAAACTGCTAGGCCCGGTCGCCGGATCCACCGCCGGGGTCGCCGGATTCACCACCTCCCGGTGGCGGCCGTGCCGGCCACGAGCGGTCGGGGAAGCGGCGCCGTCTAGGGAGGGCCCAGCACGTGGAGGAGCCGTATCCGACCGTGGGGAGGGGCCGGCGCGTAGGAGGCGGCCGGATCCGAACCCCCACCGCCGGATCCGCCGGGCACCGGCCGGGGAAGCTAGAGGAAGCCGGGGAAGGGAGAAGAGGCCGGGGATGGCGCGTCGCCGGGGAGGGCTCGCCGCACGGGAGTGCTCGCTGCCGGGGAGGAGGCCCACCACCGGAGAGGGCGCGCCGCTTGCGAGGGTTCGCCGTCGTGACCGCCGGGGAGGTAGCGGAGCAGCTAGGGAGGGCGCGCCAACGAGGAGGGCTCATCGCCCGGGCGCTGTGCGGGGAAGCGGTCGAGCGCGCACCGTCGCGTCGAGAGAGAGAGAGAGAGAGAGGCAAGTGGGTTGGGTTAGGAGACTTAGCCGTGGGAGAGGGGAGCGGTTCTTTTATACTTGAGTTGTTTGGATGGGCTTTAGGGTTCGGTTCCATGGGTTTGATGGGCCGATTTCCAATATCGGACGAGATGACATAAGAGGCCCGATATTGATATGTTTTTTTAATAACGGTCATCGATGATGTCATTAGTGCTCGGTCTCGGTGACGTCGGTGACGCCTCTTATTATAGTGGTCACTGCAATAACGTGCCTCGTTGATGTCGGCGACGCCCGTTATTACGAGTGGTCACTACAATAACGTTGGCTCGATGACGTCATCTTTAGCGCACTGTAATAACGTTGGCTCTTGTGTCTCGTTACTACTGAAAATACAAGACGATAGCAAAGGACGTTTTGTAGCGAGTGAGATGAACAGAATTAATTTATCCGTAAACATTATAAGATATTAATTTATAATCAACGGAAGCAAGAAAAATACGACTAAACCAAACTAATTGCGCTAATAGGTGAAAATAGACCCGCACACAAGGCAAGAGTTCACACCGCCACCTCCTAGCCCTAGGGCACACACCGTCGCCGCTACATCTTGGGCCCCTCTCTCTCCTCGCCTCCGGCGATCTCGTCGGTGGCTAGAGAGAGCGGGGTCCCCTATCTTTAGTAGTAGTATTATTTGAGTCTTTGTTTAGTATTTAGATCTACCCATGCTAAATTCTTTGGTGTTGGGATTTGGGTGTTCCATTCTCGTCTTTGAGGAGGTTGGGTGTCATTGGATTCATGGCGTCTCTAGCGAGTGTCATAACGACGACATCGTCGGTAACCTTCGTAGCAAGACGACATGGAGACTTGTGTGTCTTGGAGGCAACGACGAGGCGGAGGCGATGTTGCTGTTGTGGAATAAGCTTCTCCGACCCCTTGCCCATTTCATCGTGGTTCGATCCGGCCACGATAAAGGGTTAGTGAGATGGGATCTTCCTTTCATCTTACCAATGGAGATTTTGTCGATTCTCGTTCATCGAATTAAATCTGTCTTCATAATGAGTTCCAAGATGGTGGATCTTACGGCTTCAACAAAGTTTCGTGTCTCTTACTAGTGGTTGAAGATGATTCGGCTTCGATTCGGTTATTGCTTTTTGGCTTCCTCGATCGGAGAAGCGATGTTGAAGATGAGGAAAAGACTTAGATTTGTTCTTGGTTTTTTGTTTATCTTTAAGAGTCTTGATGTAAGAGGTCTGTACCTATTTATATTTTAATGAAATCCCTAGGGTTGCAAAAAAAAAAGAAGATAGACAAAATAGTTAATTATATGCTTTGTAAGATACAATGTAGATAGAAAAATAGATTGTGGAATTAAATGACAAGTGGCTATAGTTGGTGCCGCACCGCTAGAACCATTTTTGTATGTTACTAGTATATAGTGGTGTCGAAATGGGCCGTGCCTAGCGGGCCCGCCCGAAGCTTGAAATTTTTGGCCTGGTTCAAGCATGGCACGACCCGATTATTTTCGTGTTGGACCGATTCGGTACATGATTTTGTGTCGTGCTTGGCCGAGGGTGTAGCCCGACGAGCGACACGACCCGTTTACCAATGGCCCGACAAAGCATGAAAGTGGGCCATTAGCATGGCACAACACGGCCCACTTTGTTGGGTCAAACCCTAGTCCAAGCGCATGAGTCGCCGCCACCTGTCGGATGGACGCCCGATCGCGCGACGCGGGGGCCAACCCCTCCCCGATCCAACCATGGTGCATCGCACGAGAGAAAGATGATGACTCATGCACTCGGGCCTCGCTCTCGTGTAGATCCCGGAGCTCGTTTCCCCGCACGAAGCGGCCGTCACCACGTGCGCCTACCTCCGTGTCATCGCCGACGCTCCCGCTCGACCTCGCACTCCGTCGAGCCGGCTAGTCCTCACCCCGTCCTCCTGTCGCCCCCCCCCCTCCAGGCTATTGGCGCCTCGGCCTCCGACGCCGCCTCCCTCCCCTTCTCCGCCTCTTGCTCATGCCGCGAGTAGGCCGCTCGTCGGACCGGTCATCGGGCTCGCGTGCCTAACGGGCCTTAACGGGGCTATAGTGTTTGCGGGCCTAACGGGCTTACCCGACACGACTTTCTTATTTCGTGACATGCCACGGGCTGCCAACAGGGCACATGGACTGGCATGGCACGACCCGAAATGTATTACGTGCCTGCTGGCCCAAAACTAAATGGGCCGGGCCTTTTTGGGCTTGGGCCGTGCCCTACCGGGCGGCCCTGTAGCAGAATCGCAGCAGGAATCCACGGTTTCAGCTTTGCACAGGCCCAACCAATCCTCCTCCCGGGCGAATCAGAAAAAGAAAAAAAAATCCTCCTCCCGGGCAAACGGCCATTGTCCACACGCTCTCAGATCTTCCTAGCCCACGCCACCACCATTTGCAGCCATGGCCGTCGTCAGAGCGTCCCCGCTGCTCCTCTCGCCCGCTTCCTCCTCCTCCCCCTCCTCCCACCCCAGTCGCCCAATCTGCCTCCGAGTAACCGCAACCGCCATAGTTGCTACCCCTCCCTCCCTCGGCGTCACGACCGGCATCCATGGCAGCGCCCAAAAGAGAGTTGTTGCGAGGGGAAGAAGCGGAGCAGAGCGGCGCAGCAGGGCCTCCTGCCTTCCGACGAAGGAAGGGGAGGTCGGCGTTGCCCGCAGCCTCGGTATGGAGGTCGAGTACCTGGTGAGGGAGGCCGGGTGGGGCGTGCGGCCGATGGGGCGGGTCGGCGAGGAGATGCGGCGGGTGGCGCAGGTGCAGGCGGAGGCCTTCCACGTCCCCGTCGCTCTCTTCAACGACTTCTTCTACGAATTCTTCAAAGTACGCGTGTCTTCACATTGTATCAATAGTGTTTCTGCAGTACCGAGGCTGGTTCTGATAGTGCCATTGTTGTTGCTTGATCCTCGAATTGGGTCAAGATTAGGCAGAGGTCCTGTCGGCGCTCATCTACAGAGTGAGGAACTCGCCACCGGACAGGTGATTGAGGCTCTTGCTATTTTTGTGCTTCCTTTGCATAAAAAAAGGCACGAAACTCCTGGCTAGGATTACAATTTGAGAGACTTACTGATTTTCAGTTGATTCACGGCTTAAACAGACTAACCGGTGTTCTATTCTATCTGTTTTTTTTTCTTTTTTGTAAGTTCAAAGTCAACCCCTTGACTAATCTAGCAAGATGGTGAGCTGTGTCACAACTCACAAGCTCAATTGGGTGGTACTTTTATGTTTTGGAAACTAACTGGTTTCAAAGAGTTTAGTTTCTTTACTGATACTGGTATGTCAGTTGCAGTTGAAGCTTGTTAAAACTATATTTGAGGTATATGTAGAAATGTCTCTTGACTTATTTATTATGGCAAACAGAAAATCGCAACTTCACTTCTCTGGGGCTTGTTATTTTAGTTCCATCGTGATCTTGCGGACAAATTTGAACTGTGCGTCATTCTTTAAAATGAAACTTTAATTGATCCATGTACAATCCAAAATGTACACCACAAAACGAAACAAAACGCTGAGAAACTCTAACTCTTAACTGTAGCATTTTATTATTCCATTCGTGAACTTTGTTATTTCCTAGGTACGCATGTTTGGTTGCAGAAGATGCTGAGCCAGACACGCAGCTCTTGAAAGCACCATTTGAGAAGATCGTTGGCGTGGTGGATTGCACGGTGCAAGATGAAGCTGACATCCTTAAACAAATCAAGGGTGTCGACGAGTACCTATATGTGTCAGGTATCGCTGTGCTACCTTCTTTCAGGTAACCATAATCACAGTTCCTGTCCAATACATTTCTACGCGATTTAGCCGAGACTGGATGTGTCATATCAGTTTTTATTTGCAGGCGAAGGAAGGTAGGCACTGCACTGCTGAAAGCATGTGAAGCACTGGCGCTCCAATGGAGGCACAGATTCATGGCTCTAAGGGCATACGAGGATGATCATGGTGCTCGTGGTCTCTACTCCAAGGCAGGCTACAGAGTTGTGTCTAGGGATCCTGATTGGGTCACCTGGATTGGGAGGAGAAGGCGTGTTCTGATGATAAAAGAGCTCCAGATTCATGACCCTGATATGGAACTGCAATGACATCACCATGTTTCTTGAATTAAGGTTGTGTCCCTGCTGCAATTTTTTGTGGTGTATATTCAGTGCATCATCAGTGCATGTTTAAGTGGCATATTTTTTGGAGAATATTCAGGGAATTATCTAGTCTTTGCGTTAAGAAAGGAAAAGTAAGGTACAGACCAAAAAACAAAATGGGGTACTGATTAGAGTTGAAGGGATCAATTGTTATTTTCTTTTTTTTTTTACCAAACTGTAAGGGAGTTCTCCACAGTGCAAAACTTTATATTTATGTAAAAAGGAAGGAAGAACTAGTTGATCTATGTACATAGAAAGGAAAGAAAAAGGGGTTAGAAGATACAGATCAAAGGATATTTTCTAGGTATTGTCTAACTTGCTGTTTGAGGTTTTCCAGTGAATATAAATCTGTTCATTGAAGTCAAGGTCCAAAGCCTAATGTGTTTTGTCTTGATAGATTTTTTTGTATTCTTTCATTACCAAATTTCCCATGGTGCTTTGATTACTTCCATGAATGAAACAATATTGAAACATCTGCTCAGGCGTGTCTAGCCTTAAGTAAATTTCATATATAATTGAACATTGCATGCTGAATGGACATTCAAAGAATAAATGGTCTATTATGTCTTCATGGTCAGTGCCGCACATCATGAAGATACTTTGTTCTTTCTCCTGAAATCTGTGATCCTTCTCAATTCGTTTCTTGTCTTTAGTCGATCAACCAGGAGTCACATGATTCAACCTGGGGCTGATGCACAATGGTTAGAAAAAGGCATACCGTTATATGCAATGTTGTCCCAAATATATACCCAGTTACCTGCTCATCTTTTTATTCAGAAGTTTCAACTCTAGTAAGTGAACTAGTGTACAAGCATACAAGTTCAAGCACATGCTTGTTCATTCAAGGGCAGATGATAATGATTTCAATTTAAAAGGTTAGATGGAAATACGATGGCGAACATTCTGTTTGTAAAAAGTTCAGCAGTAGATACTCTGTTTTTTAGCAGCAACATGATGGTTTGGACAGTTAACAAATAAGACGATGTCAGTTCAAAACATCATCTCGAAATAAACTGGTGTTGACTGAGCATTGGGTACTTGGTCCTATAATAAGTTGACTAGAACAACTTCATCCATGATATTTCTCTTTGCTCATAAATTTCTATAGGTGTTCTATGAGCAATGCATTCATAGATTGAGGTTCAAAATCCCAAGGCTTCCTTTTTTTCGTTCCATTGAACTACAATGTTTTATACAGCTAATTAATTTCAGCCCTTTTCATTAGTCTTATTCTCTCCATGGACATGGCCTTCAAGCTTCACATATATTGTTTTTGCATTGTGCATTATTGATCCAGGTGCACGTATATATAAGTATTTAAAACTAATTACTGAAACAGTATTGTTTTCTACAATGTGTAAGAACATCTTGACCCCGCAGAGGTCTGCATCATGGTGAATGAACTTTTGAAGCTACAGGCAGTGAAATGGAAAGAGAGACTTCCATTAAACGGAATGTGCTGCCTGTTCAAGAGACTTTCCACTGAATAAACTGTGGTAGGCTCATCAACATGGAAGGGACTACCATTCGCCACACGCATAACCCAACACCCCTTCACGCTAGAGCGTGCGCCACATGATCACACTATCTAGTCTGATTTTTTTTCTATTTTGACCCATTTTCATCTAAAATTTTAAAAGTAGCCTACACCAAACTAAATTTCTAAGATCTGGCCTCTTTTGGTCACGCCAATCTGTATGACGTGACCGCCATTCACTTTGGCGTGACCAAACGTGACCGTGGTCAATCCTTATGTGTCAAGTCTATTTTCCTGCATGTCATTTGGTCACGCCAAAATGTTCGACGTGACCATATTCATGTGTCACACCATTCTAAATGGCGTGGTCAAATGGGGCAGATTCTGGAAATATAGTTACTTAAGAGCTATTTATAAAATTTTAGATAGGGAGGGGTCAGAATGCAAAAAAGCTCATCTAGTCTAGACTTCAAAAGACATGCATTAGTGAAATCGTACATATATGGGCTGTGGAAATATGACCGCTATGAGGCACAAATCATGAGCTCAGATCTTGCTTGTCATGATTGTATAGGTTTACCACTTTGATGTTTCACAAGTCCCATGCAGTTTTAACATTTAACGCGATGGGTTCAACTTTGGAACAGGCTAAATACAAAAGCCAATCTTGCTCTATCGTCACAAGTGGGCAAGTGGCATCTCTGTATCTCTAGTTTTTTTTTTTTTTTTTTTTTGTGTGTGTGGTGTGTGTGTGTGGAGGGAACTCTGTATCTCTAGTAAAACAACAAAATCCACCTGATTTCAGGACACTCTGCTACGTAGCCCCAATTTGAGTTTGGAAACTTCTATAGTTGATGGAAAGATGGTATGTTGTGGTACTTTCAGTGCCGACAATGACTGGGTAAGAAGCACAACTATCAAAAAGATAGATAGTGAGAATAGACACCTTGATTCATATAACTATGTTCTATGTCAGGCCAACGTGGAAGAAACTCTGTTTCATCTGTTTTTTGAGTGCTCTTTCAGCTGGTGGTGCTAGAGTTTTTTAAATATCAATTGGCAAATCAATATGCAGCCTGATACTATGCTCATGTTTCCAAGAAGAGAGTCAACTCAATCATTTTCAGTGAAGTTCTAATAGTGGGCTGCTGGGCAATCTGGTGTCATAGAAATAGTATCATTTTTTTTATAACAAAAGGTGTCTCTTCAAACATGGAAGAAGAGTTTCAAAGAAGAATCTGCTCTGGTGGCTTTAAAAGCAAAACCAACAATCAAAGTCTTGGTGGACAATTTTCTGTGTAATTTTAGACGAAACTCTGTAATTAGGGTCTCTCTTTCTGCTTTGTACATAAACTCTTTTAATAAAAAGAAAAAAAAATTAGGTAGGGGTCTTTCCTACCGACTTCGGTCAAAATAAAAAAAAGAAAAGAAAATAATAGCAGAGGAAAGTGGTTGTCTTGAAAGCACTAATCAAAATCACATGAATGGATAAAAGGAGGAATAATCTCTTCAGTGCCATTGCGATTTGCTTTGGTCTTGTTTGTCATCGTAAATAGTCTTATCCCGTGTATGCCATTGTGTTGTAATTTCTTACCCTTCTATGCCATCTACGTCACTTCTCGTTTTTTTTTGTGGTTGCTGGAGCTAGATGCACACAATTTTGTGGTGGTGCTCACTCGTGGCGGCAAAGTCGAACCTTGGCTGTGGGCTCCGTGCCGGGGGGGGGTGTTTGTCTGCTGAGAGCTCACAGAACTGTGCATGTACAATTGGTCAGGGCTCGAGAGAGGAGAGAAGAGAGGTTGCAGATGAGGTTGGTTTGATCATTTCATTGGCTACGAAAAATATTAAGATGATGTAGATGCCGTACAAAGGTAACAAATTGCAGCACAATGAGATATATGGATAAATTACTTTGCAATGGCAAATAAGGGTCTAATGGAAATTTCATTGGCACTGAAGGAATTGAAAAGAAAAAGAAATGAATTGACACTACATGAAGGCACAAGGATACTGTCAACTAGAGAGTGCAAGAACAGGAGATTCGTCCAGTCCGTTATGATTGAACATGAGGATACCGGTGGTGAATTGTTATCTGCTATGATGATGAAAATAGCTTAATTAAGCACTTATGTTTCTAAAAAAAATTGGAGCCATGATATTTTAAGTGAGAACTATGATAATCTGGGAACGTTAACTATTAATGAAACAGTTTTAAAAAAAATCCACGAATAGCTCCCGATTGATATATGTTTGACTTTTTCTTTTCGAGGATCACTTATTATATGTGTTAAGTCACACCGTGAGAGCATTAGAGGTAAAGGAACTATAAACGACGAAGGAATATAGTTTCCAGTACAAAACTACTCTATCTATCATAATTTGTCATGTTTTCTAATAAATGGTCGTTCTCATTTTTGGACATCCTTTACTCCTTTTGTGTTCAATACTCCCCTAACTTCTCATTTCAAGCGAGGAAAATGAATTGTTACGTGCAATATCAAAAGCAATTTCAGGCGCTAATGAAAAGAAAACATATCATGTGCTACCACACCTTATGGTGACCCATGCTCCCACTGTATAATATGCTTTCTATAGTATATAAAAAATTGGGTCATTTGCATGGTCGCCTCTGTTTTGAGTTTTAATTATGAATTTACCCTCTTTTTTTTTTTAACTTTGCATCATTGCTTTTGCTTTGACCAAGTCTTTGCACTCATGCCCCTATTTTGGTGAACAAAAATTACAGTTTTACCATCAAAGTAGGACCAGTGGTGCAAAGACTTGGTCAAAGCAGAGCAATGATGCAAAGTTCAAAAAATGAGGGTAAATTCATAGTTGAGGTACAAAGTAGGGCCACGCATGTAATTATCTCTTAAAAATTCAAACAAAAAAGTGGGTGATATAATACAATTTTTTTAGTATAATACAAAAATCTGGATGAAACAAATATTTGCGTATGTAGAAACAAAAAAGAGAAATCATGCATTGAATAGTTGTGTCTTGTTCTTGTAACCCGTTACTGTTGATACAATGAGTTCACCTTTTTATTGTATCTTTACACAAAACAATGTACTAACTATAACTGAAAAATAAAAATCGTGGTCGGCAGGATTCGAACCTGCGCGGGCAAAGCCCACATGATTTCTAGTCATGCCCGATAACCACTCCGGCACGACCACACAATGAAGGACATTCTACTAGTATGCTATATGAAGCAGTAACGCCTGTAAACTAAGATCGAGCCCGTTGTTCTACAATTGCGGTTCGCAATCCCTTTCCCTTCCTGCCATCGACGGAATGGCGGCGTCAGAGCCCTCGTCCTCCGATTCGCCGCCGCCTCCCCTCCGCCGTCGAGAGCGCCGCCTCGTCTTCGACCGCCGCTATGGCTGGATGTAAGAGGCACGCCAGTACCCCCAAACTCCGCCTCCCCCTTGGCGCTCACATACTGCTCCTGTTTTCCTCCGCAGCTTCGACGAGTGGATGGACCCGGCCGACCAAGCCCTCTCTGGCGGCCGCGGAATGTTAGTGTCTCTGCCCCCCATACTCGTCTGCGCCGGACAGTCTCTTCTTCTCGCGCGGGGCTCTCGTCCCAAGTTACTTTGTTCCATCATACTTGTGGACGCACTCGTACTGATTCTTACCATTACTCTATTACAGGTTCTGTGTGGTGCCGTTGGCACAGTCGCTGGTGAAAGCTGCGGCATCTTTGGTAAATCCTCTTGCGGAGCTAGAAAATTACATGAATTTGCTATCTTTTCTTGATCTGCAATCCGTGATGTGACGGGAGAAATCTAGGTTATTCAGGGGCACGTTGCCATTAGTATCCACTTCGTTTGGATTTGCAGTTACAACACATGCTTTTCTCATATGTATTTCCAATTGGGCTTATCACTGGTTAGTTGCTGGATTTTTGATGGATCAAATAGTTTATGTGCAGATTGTGAGTCTTATACGTTAGTCATTTAATTTTAAATGTTCCATGATTGAGGTTTATAAACTATAATCAGTAAGATGAGGAAAATCTTCAATGCTTGATTCATTCGGAGATCTATTTGTGTGGTGCAAAGGCAACAATTTGTATTATTTTTGTATTTTCTTTCCTTGTTAGTGTGCTTTTCTGAAACATGCAGTTGCTGTTAAAGTCTTATTTCCATGTGTTGTTCTTACTACACAAAGGCTTGAAATGTTTTCCCCAGTACTCAACTTTGCCCTTTCTCTCTGGAACAATTGTCTCATGTATCATGTCTTTGTGCTGCAAAATCGGCCATGCTGCAACCACTACTTCACTATTTTTCAATTATGATAATAGTATGCTCAGCAAGTTAATGTTACTATGGCTTCTTCAATATATTTTTTGATGCAGTTATATCCTTTAAAGGAAAAAAAGAAGAAAGCTCAAAATTGGAGTAGCCTATTTTGTTACCATTCAACCGGTATTTAATTGCTCCGTTGTTCTTTCAGTTCAGCCATGATGCAAGTTCTATCAACAGAGTTTTCGGAGGGCCCATAAAGTTTGCTGCTCCTGCATACATGTCCAGCTTAGTGACGCTCAACAAGCAGCAAAACTGGTTTCGTGAACTTGGACAATCTGGAGTCATAGCTGATTTTAAGGTAATAGACAATGACACTCATGGATTGGAATCTTTGAAAGGCGATTGCCATTCTTTGGCAAGGCAACATGGTATCTTGTAATCTCAGCAAAATAATATCATCTGAATCTTCTTACATATATTATAGCATTTGTTTATATTATTTACTCAAATTCGGTAAGGTTATAAACAAATCTACTGGTATTTCTATAACCACACGTCACTCTCGTCTCAGGGAATTGGTGTGTGTGTGTGGGGGGGGGGAGATTCTTGACTCCTGCCACTTTGGATGCTGGCACGATGAATATTTTGTTCTTACTATTCGGCTTGTTGGATTCATGAGTTGATTTTTAATTAGAACTATTCCTTTATGCAATAATGAATGACAATATATAACACCAGATTATCTGTGGTCAAACTCACGTGATTAATGGAAACATAAAATTTGTGTTCATAAAATAAAACAAAAACTTAAAATTACACCTCATCAAACCACATACACACTTCTTTTTTCTGCCCATAGTTAGAGCTTATTTCCCAACAGAGAAAGCAACAACCCAACAGGGCTTGATTTCTGTGAAAAACCTCTCATAGCTGGAGAACTCTAGAATTATTAACACATCAGGAAAATTAAGGATAGCAAAACCAAGTACCTTTTTGGATATGAGCCAAAACCACGAACACATTGTAAATGGATACAGTTCGTTGCTGTGAGAGGACTTGTGACATAAACAGAAGTTGATGCTTTAGGCACTAGGCAGCACATCATGCCGGAGAAGCACTAAAAGCATGCAACTCAGAGTATTACCTATGAAATAAAGAGCTCATGAAATTATGATATTTATTGATTATGTAAAAAAAATCGCTGATGGTACGTCAAAGACCAACAAGTAACGAACCTTAGAACGGAGACCTTCAAGATGGACTTCTTGTAGTAAGTGGAGTAGCGGGCTTCAAAGCGTGTTGGGTGGTGGTTAGCCTTCCATCCATCCCACTCAAGTTTGTCCCACCAGTCCTTCTCACATCGCACAACCGGCCTCTGACTGAGCTGGTCTGAAATAGCTGGCAGCCGTCGCAGGCCCCAGCAGTCCCTAACACTTACCGTCTCCAGCTTCGGCGCATATAATACTCTTGATCCACATATCTGCTCCATGCTGTGAAGATATTGTAGTTTGATGTGCTTCAGGTTCAAAAATTCGACACAACCTGCTACATTTTCAGGGTATTTATCATCCAACGGGAAGACACATCTGAGGTTGCTGCAGTTCTCTATCTGGATGGTTTCTAGTCTTTGGAGGTTGAAAGACACTGGGAGGACATGGACGAGCCTGGGACAGTTGTTCAGGTATAGATGTTTTAGCCATGAAAAACAGACAGTGGTGCTATCGGTATTGTTAATTCCTTTTTCCCAGATGCAGTATGCCATTGGGAGATGGATGGCTGAGAATGTCACCAGACTACTAAAATATACCTCAATCATACGGGTAAATGAAAATAAAGACTGGAGCTTGGGGCAATCATCCACATGACACCATTCGAGGGCTTTCCATACTCCACCTCTTGGTGGGATAGCCGTGATTGAGTTGCCATGAACATGCAGAGATTTTGTATTATCAGTAAACTCATCCCAGATATGCAGATTTCTGTCCAAATGGTAGCTTCCTTCACCAATCTCGAGATGGAGGCACAAAAGCTTAAGTTGACTACAATCCCATAACATGTTGGAATGTGTAACATCCTCTGCAAAGTGGACATCCATATACGGTACTAAGAATAACCCTGTTGAAACCGAATCACCATTGTTTGGGACTGTATCCTGGATATGCTTTGCATTATGAACTTTGGTATTGACCGTAGAAGAGTTATGGAGGTGCACATGGAAATTATCACCTAGCCTAGATCTGACATGGATGCCCTGCATGGCCGACCAAACAGACCTTGCATCTAAGAAGGTGATTTCTGCTACAAAGTCGGAAAAGTTATGTTCTTCACAGCACATCGCTGACCTTGTCGCCCCCTAGTAGTGCCGAAATGTAGCACTTGCAATCTAGGATTCTTCCCATCCCAGAGTAAACTTCGGAGTTTCTCACAACCAATTAGCAATAGACACTTGAGCCTAGGGACATCCATTGCACCAAGATCAAGTCTTTTGAGAGCCGTGCCAGAGAGGTCCAGCTCCTGCAGATCTGGCAATCCACGCAAGTATATACTCTGCAGTCGAGCACAACCCTCCAGGGAGATCTTTGAGACCTTGGCTTTAGCTGCATCTACGTGAGACTTGGGACGCAATTCCTGTTCTGGGAGATGTAAAGAGTGTGCCCACTTCTTTGCCGGTCCGTAGCCATCAAAACTAAAGATTTCAAGCATTGGAGCTCTTTCAAGTTTGACGTGTTCCAAACTGAAACAGCCATCAAGGACAAGCATCTTCAGCATCTCTCCGAAAGAAACATCTGGCAGTGATCTCATATTAGTATTGCCGGACAAGTCAAGAAGCTCCAGAGTCTTTGTATCCATGGGAGAGCTACCGTCCACATATGAAGATTCTGTAGCTACTCGTAACCTGCGAATACTCCGTAGGTTCTTCCATGCCTGACTGATAGTCTTCCAGGAGACACCCTTTACATTTAGCTCCCTGAGATCCCTCATCATCTCTGCCACCTGTAGGATGTAAACATATTCTGTAAAGCGTATGTCAAACACCCACAAGTTTGGGAAAGATGACGGTACTACACCATGCTGGTTCCTCTTGTTGTCTGTACAATCCTCAAGCCAAAGGAATCTTAGATTCTCACAACACAGGAATGGAGGTGATGAAAAATCAAAACTGCAGTTGCAGAGTTTGAGCACACGAAGGTTAGTAGCTTGTTGGAATGACTTGGCTTGTTGGAACGAGTAAGTTTCTAATTCCAGTTGGTACTGTCCGGTAAGGAAATAGGACGTTGTATCTTTCTCTGGTGGTCTATATATGTAGTAAGGTAGAGATGAAATCCATTCTTCTCCTTTAAACTTCCTTGAGAGAACTTGGACACTCCAATGGTTAATATCATGAAAAGAGTAGCTCAATGGTGCAAGCAGCAGCTCATGCAAAGCGTCACCAATCTCCCATGCCCTGTCCCCTTGTAGGATTCCATCACACACCCAATAGTTACACGCGTGAGTGATCCAACCGTAGTCGGCACTCCTACTATCTCCTCTGGACCATCCCTGGCGGATTAGGAAGACCAAGTAACTGTAGCATTTCAAGACTATATCTGGGTTGATACTGTCCATGCCCGTGTAACGAATAAGTTCAATAGCTTCCTCATGAAAAGCTTGCAAAGCTGATTCCGCCAGCATCCGGGAATGATAAATTACACACGTGTGATGATCCAGATGATGAGGCCATGGTATAGTCCGGAATCGTCCACGATTCGTCCACAGTACTTTACCGCTACCGAACACCAACAAAGGTATGCCCAATTCATTCAGATTTATAATTTTGTCTGTCTCACAATGAAAAATCACTAGAAACCTTTCATTTTGTAGGGATTTAAAAATTTCAGTTCCGACGCTTTTTATCTCTCCTCTTGAACTGTCGTCTACTCCTTTGAAATCGTCTTCCTCGTCCTCCTTATCAAACAGTGGCATTAAATCATGAAGGCCGAGTTGCTGTGCAATTATTTTCTGCATGGCTCTTCTGTTTTTCCAAATAGAGCAGTCTACATGGATTATTTTGCCAAAATGATTTCTTTTATCTGAGTCACAATTTGTGGATTTGAGGAATCCAGCTATAGCTCTGAGAACAGAAGATGCCCCCAGGTTGTTCCAACCAGCGAACCAGAATGATATTATTTGTGTGTCCTGGCTATGATCAGCGGCATGCAATAGGTCAATTATTTCCGTCACAGCAGCATCAACGTTATCTGCGAGCTGTGTAACAGAAAGTCAATGTGTTAATACAATTTATTTCCGCCTGTCACATTAATGGTAGCAAAAAAATGGTACAAATGCTTTAGTTTTTGTAGTGCCACCAGCAAACCCGGGCGATATGAGAGGCTTCTATACTGCTTATTGTATGGTTGCAATTGCATCTAATGTGGGTGTATCAAAGGCTAAGGTCAGTGGACTAGCTTCTCCTTATATTTTTTTTGAATGAGGTTTGTAGATAGATTCATGCATACTCTGCTTTCTAGAAAACATGATATCAAACTGCCAACCAAGGCAATCACTGAAGAAGAATTATTCATGATTTGTAAAAAGCTAGCAGCATTCTTGATGTCATAAATCATCAACATGGCAGGCGTATTCCACTGCCGAAGCACCTGAGTTCAGTAATGTTGGTGTCGAACAACATGTTTACTGATCTGCTGGTTGAACAACATGTTTAAATGTTGGTGTCTAACTGAAATTGTTCCGATTTAAACATCTGGTCTGTATGTTGATCCTTGTGAGGTTATGGTTTGTGTGTGGATGACCTGAATTGAGTTAGGCCCCCATGTTGATGCATGTGACTCCCGTGAACCATGCAGGTAGCCAGTTACCAAATAGTGGCTGCCAAATCCTGATTTGTTTCAGGATGTATCTAGCACAAATTCTGCTGCGCAATAATACCTAGGATCATCATAGATGGGGCTTCCAGTACGCCATATGAACTCGTCTCCTGTCATAGATGGGAATGATACGCCGTCTGTGCTCACATGCATTCCTACAGATGGGTAAGCCAACCCTGTCTGAGATAACATATACTCTCAGACTGGGCTCCGTCAACCGTTTGACACGCGCCATCCCAGATGGGGCCAAAACCCGGCTGTAACAATTACCGTCTATGATTGATAAAGAACGCCATTTGATGGGTAACAATTAATTTGATGGGTAACAATTAACTACCTGGACCACCGACCCCATTAAGTGATTTCAGACAGGTGAGACTCCCATTTTAGCCAAGACCCATCACAGACGGCTTAGGGCAGATGGGGAGATTTCCTATCTGGAATAAAATTGAGCTTTTTCAAAATAGTCAATTTTTCTGATGTAGTGCATTGTGGACATATCATTATTTTAGAATGTACACAAGATAAAAATTGAGTTTTACGGTGTCCTGCAACGAGGAGGACTTTTTTCACTGTTCTCTAGGCACAAACCTGGTTATTGTTAGATACATTGAGTACGAAACGGTCAAGGTTTGACTCTTGAACCCTCGTCTGAAGTATGGTACTCCCTCCGGCCAGAAATGTAAGCATTTATTGACCTTTAAAGATCACGTTTGATCATTTGTCTTATTCAAATTATTTATAAAATTTATATTTATTTTATTATAAATTAATTTAGTCCTACATATATTTTAAATGTAATTTCTTTACTTTTCTATTTGCGTAAATATTTTAAATAAGACGAACGGTAAAATGTGAAGTCTGCAAGTCAACAAATCCTTACATTTCAGTACGGAGGAGTACGACGAGTCGATCATTGTACGATACAACATCTGTTATTATCAATTTGCTTTTAATGACTAGTATAAAAGTTTGAATACTTCAACTTATGGTATATTATAACGACTGTTTTGATAGACTATTTTTTAGCAACACATGATGTAAAGAACCCAGTAGATAACAAGGATAAGGAGAGGGGGAAAAGGTAGATTTAACAGATCTAGTCTATGACTCTATGTTGAGAGTAGTATGAGCATCTATTCAGTTCTAAAACATGTGTAGCTTGAGAGCAGCATCATATCTTGTTACTCTTAGTCTTATTATGAGACTTATATTGCTTAGGAGTTCATCATTGAGATTTTGTGAAGATTCTGGAAGTCTTTATACGTATATACATGGTTTGCAGTCCTCCATTTAAAACGTCATCACCAAATCACGTACAAATATGTCATGAACATGGATGGATTGATCCTAAACCCAAGGAGCGCTGCCTCGCAACGGTGGCGGCCGCACTCCAAGAGCAGGACGATAGGGGACTACTAGATCTAATCTGTTCAAGCCTAATCCTAGTGACTCCCTAATCCTTTCTTAAATAAACTCCTAACCCTAACCGTGCTATAGTAGCCGTGCTACAGTATTGGGCTGGTCTATTGTAGCACGGAGGCCCATGACTTTGGCCTGTGACATTTCACCCCTCCTTTTTTAAGCAGCTCGTCCTCGAGCTGTAGGCAGGGTGACGACTCGGCATAATGACTGACACCAGACCATACTCAGCCTTTTATATCTCGGCTGATTTTATTGTCTATCTCCTAAACTAATAATTAAACCGGTGTGTTTTATTATTTTTGTTGACTCGGATCAGCACTAACAAGAGGCCCCCATCCAGAACCTCGTAGGGAAAGATAAATTCTCGCCAACATCCTAGCAGCAGGAACCAACTTCAGAGCCTCCATGTAAGCCAAAGCATGTGCCCGAGTGTGCTGCTCCACCGCAAATCGTGAGATCCACCACCACTTGAAGCAACTGGGCAGTCCAGGGGGCAACAGGACATGTGGGACTCCAGTCCAAAAGGTAGGACCTGCCACTAGGCCGAGCAAGAACAACAAACACGAGGGCACAAGTAGAGGAATACCCGGAGCAGGTGGCATTTTTCTTGTATGGACCCCTCGCATCGGCGACAATGCAACCCATCGCAGCAGATGCTTGGCTTTCCTCTGCCCCACCCAAATCGACCAGCTGCTCCGACTCTTTTCCTTCCAGCACCATGTGTGGCCTCGGCATGGTCCCATCGATGCTCGGGTTGGATGAAGAAAGAGGCACTTCTGCCGCTAAGTATCCTGTCACAGCCCATTCCAGCGGGGTGGCTCTCCCGGGTAGCGTGGGGTTGACCAGCGGCCGCTTGCCCCGCCCGTGGCAGCCCAACGTGTTGTCAATCCGACGACGAAGTGGAGGACTATGCGCTGCTGCTTGTCTGATCTGGTGGCACCTCTTGAAGATGGCACGACTTGGGGCTGTGGACAGCGATGGAGAGCGCCGACCAGCAGATCGGGGCAGTGGTGCGGTTGTAGGATTGTGGGATGACAAGGAAACCAGCGGCGATGGAGCAGCCGTCATGGATGGCGACAACAGAGGAAAGGATGTCGTGCTGGTTGCGATAGTAGACGGCTGCGTCACGGCCGACGTCGGTGGCGGCGCCCATGGAGATGGCAACGACGAAACCAGCGACGACACGATCGAAACCGAAAGTGCATCTCGGCCCCTCATTTTATTTTGGATGATTGATATCAATACAATCAAATTTGGACTAATGTTTTCATGAGAATGTGTGTAATGAACATCCAAAGAACATGAAAGCATAGCAAGTATGATCAAAAAGAAGAAAAGAAATGAGAAATGCAATAAACAAGAAATTGGAGAAGACCTATCTCAAAGCTTGAGCTTCTTGTTTTATCTTTGCTTTGAGTCATAGGGATGTCGTACTATAAAGAGGGATGCAAATCACAATCGTGGCAAAGAATGAAGATGCTCGACAAAATCCAAGAAAAACCAGTCCAAGCCTATACTTTCGGGATCCACCGAAAGTTCCGAGTGTGGTATCGAAAGTTCCGGTAGGCACTCGGAGAGCTTTGAGCTCTCCGGAATGCCATACCGAAAGTTCCGGTCCCCGGTACCGGAAGCTCCGGTAGGCTAACAGAGAGTGTGAGCTCTCCGGAATGCCATACCGGAAGTTCCGGTCCCTAGTACCGGAAGTTCCGGTAGGCTAACAGAGAGTTTGAGTTCTCCGGAATGCCATACCGGAAGTTTCGGTCTCTGGTACCGGAAGTTCCGGTAGGCTAACGAGAGTTTTTGAACTCTCCGGAATGCCATACCGGAAGTTCCGATAGGACACCGGAAGCTCCGGTGCGGCCCCGTTTTCAAACCCTAAACCTACGTACCGGAAGTTTCGGTGCGGGCCGAAATCCGGATCTAACCCTAATCCGACCATACCGGAAGTTCCGATATGCCATCGGAAGTTCCGGTGCGGGTCGTTCGGACGAGCCAATGGCTCTTTTTGGAGCTGTGATATATAAGCCACATTCCACCCCTCACTCACTCTTTCTTGCACATTCCGAACTCCAATACACTTGAGCCACACTCCACTCACTCCAAATCCTCTCCAAAAGCAAAATTTCTATCCTTGAGCTAGGATTCGAGTGAGAGACTTTAAACAACGAGATTGAGAGACTTGATTCCATTCTTGAGCATGTTCACTCCCGTCAAGCTTGCGATTTGGATTTGTTACTCTTGGAGCTTTGAGCTCCTAGACGGCTAGGCGTGCTCGTGAGCTCCCAACTTGTGTGGTGACGCTCGAGAAGTTTGTTTTACCCCTCCCAAAAGGGACTTTGATAGTGGAAAACTCAAGCTCAACCTTGGTGGTGACTTGAGGGAGAAATAGGGTTGAAAGAAACCCGGTCCTTGGTGGACTTTCTCAACGGAGACGTAGAGTCCTTGGTGGGCTTGAACTTCGATGAAAAATCCGTGTCTTGTGTACTCCCTCTTTTTACTTAAGCGCTTTGTTGTTTACTTTACTAGGTTGCTTGTTAGTTTCTCTTTGCGCTTTTAAATTCCTAGAATTGCATAGGGTTGTGTTTTTCTTCTTGCAAATCACTAGAATTGTGTAGGGTTAATTCCGCATTTTTCATCCTGCACCGGAAGTTCCGGTACCCTACCGGAAGTTCCGGTATTTGACGTTTTCGTCTTAGTCTTATTTCGCAGAAATTTTTAGGATCGCCTATTCAGCCCCCCCCCCTCTAGGCGATTTTCAATTGGTATCAAAGCGGGTATCTTCGTTGAAGCCTCACCGTTTGAAGATTAAAGATGACAAATGACAAAGATGCAACGACTAGTGGTAGTGGTAGTGGTGAAGCTCCACCAAAACCAACCTGTGAAGTAGGTAATGAAAACTCACCGGATGAAGCAATTCCCAAGGCAAGAAATGAGAGTGGAAAAGGAATTGCTAAGGATGGAGATGTGTTTAGTGCGTTGCCAATACACTATAACAAGATGCCCTACACCTATAGTGATGGAAAGGATGAGCACATTGGACCCGGCTCCGGAAGACTTCCAAATTTCGATGGTCAATACTTTGATCATTGGAAAACAAAGATGCTCCTACACTTGGATTCCATGCATCAAAATGTGAGGAGTGTCACTCAAAATGGATTCTTTTGGGAATGTAGAAGCAAGCCAACCGTACAAGACTTGTTCAATGTAAGGTGCAATGTGACGGCGGCGAGTGCTCTTGTGTCCGCACTTAGCCCCGCCGAGTATGAGAAGATAGTCGGATTTGAGGATGGTCATCAAATTTGGTTGAAGCTTGAATTAGTTCATGAGGGCATTGATAGTGTAAAGGAGTCTAAGCTAGAAGGGCTTAGAGAAGAGTTTAACTACTTTGTCATGAGGTCGGAAGAAGGGCCAAAGGAAGCACATAAAAGAATGATGAGGATAGTAAACAAGAGAAGAGCACTTGGAGAAAAGGGATGTCAATAGAAGGTTGCTACAAGCCTTGCAATCATGGGATGCCAACATAGTGTCCAACATAAGAGACAAAGATGGCTTTAGATATTTCACCACCGATGAAGTGATTGGAAAGGTGCTATCCCAAAAACAGCAAATTGATCAAGGCAATAGGATCAATGCTTTGCTTAAGGACAAGGAACGAGCCAGTGGTAGCAAAAGAAAAAGAAAGTAGTTGAGGAGAGTGATGATGATAGTGATGATGATATGGCTCTCTTTGTAAAGAGGTTCAACAAGCTCATGTCAAAAAGAAGCTTCAAGAAGAATGATCAAGACAAGAGCAAATTGAGGAAAGCCAAAAACAAGTGCTACATTTGTCGAGACAAAGGTCACTTCATGGCGGAGTGTCCGGAGAACTACAAGAACAAGCAAAACAAGAAGGGTGACAAGAAGTACAAGAAGTATAGAAAGTACCGTCGGGGTGAAGCACATATTGGGCAAGAATGGAACTCCGATGAATCATCCTCCTCCTACGAGTCGGAATCCGATGAAGAGAAGGGAGGCATTGCATCACTTGCAATTGGACTCACACCGACCAACACCTCCTTGTTTGAAAGCTTGACGGATGATGAAGATGACACCGGGCACAAGTGCATGATGGCAAAAGGCTCCAAGGTAAATGTCAATGGAAGTTCTCAAATTCCTAACATGTTTGACTTGTTGGACATCATTGAGCAGGAAAAGGAGACTAATGAGAGGCAAGGGGAGCTCCTTGAGAAACAAGAGGAAATGTTTGTTCAAAAGAAGCAAAGGGTGCTTGAACTTGAGAAGATCCTAGAAGTTGAGAGGAAGAAAAATGAGGACTTGGTGAAGTCTCTCAAAGTGGTTGAAAAAGATAGTGAGACACTTAAAGTCACAAATGTGTCACTTCAAGAGAAATGTGATGACCTGCAAAAGACTCATAATTCTCTTAAAGTGCAATTTGAGGAAATTTAGTGTAACACTACTTCCTCTCAATCTTTGTCTTGCCCCTCATCTAGCAATGAATGTGCTAGGTGCCATAAGGTTGATATCGAAGCTTGCACAAGAAATGTCAAGACCATTGATGACTTAAAGAAGCAAGTACAAGTGCTTGAAGAACAAGCATAAAAGAAGGTGAAGGTCATTGATGATGTCAAGGCCGAGTATGCAAGGGGTGCATACACCAATGCAAGACGGCCACATGTGAAGGATGGCATTGGCTACAAGCAAGGTGACAAGTACAATGCAAGAATCAACAAAAATGGCACCGAATTCATCAAGTTCATCAATGAGTGTGAATATCAAAAGAAGCTAGTCAAGAAGGAGAAGAAAATCAAGAACACTAATAAATCTTGTTACTAATGTGAGAGGACCCAAGCAGATTTGGGTACCTAAAAACAAAGCTTAAATTGTTTTGTAGGAATACTCCTCCGGTGGTTCATCTTGGATGGTGGATAGTGGATGCACCAATCATATGACCGGAGACAAAAAAATGTTTGAATCATTTGAGCCAAGCAAAGATAGAAATGAGTACATCACCTTTGGAGACAATAGAAAAGGTTATGTGTTGGGTTATAGTAACATCCCTTTAACTTTTCCGCATTTTCTTTCGAAGGTTATGCTTGTGGATAACGTTGACTCAATTTGTTGTCTATCTCACAACTTTGTGGAGTGGGCTACAATTGCTTGTTCAACGACAAGGGTGTGATTGTCTCAAGGAGAAGTGATGGCTCGATTGATTTTGAGGGTGTGCTCAAAGGAAAGCTTTATGTTGTGGATTTTACCGCGGATAAAGCAAAACTTGACACATGCTTAGTTGCAAAGTCCGACATGGGATGGTTGTGGCATAGACGACTAGCCCATGTCGGTATGAGAAATCTTCACAAACTCCAAAAGGGCGGTCACATCCTTGGACTAATGGATGTTTGCTTTGAGAAAAATAAAATTTGCGAGTGCATGTCAAGCCGGAAAGCAAGTTGGAGCACCACATCCATCCAAAAACATAGTGACAACAACAAGACCGTTGGAGGGGGATGGCTAATTCACGCGCGTGCGTGAGGAGCCTAGCCAGACAAACCATGTTTTGACGTCAAAAACTTTCTATTTTTGATTATTTTTTGGCAACTCGAAACTTTCTATTTTAGGAAACTTGGTCACAAACTTTGGAGCAAAAGTTTTCCTGAAAGTTTAAAAAGAAACTTTTGATCACAAACTTTGGTTAAAAAAGTTCGTGAAATTTTTTCAGCTAACTTTAGAGCCAATGTTTTCCTGAAAGTTTTACAACAAAATTTGGAGAGAAACTTTTACCTAAATGATTTGCAGCAGAACTTTTGATAGGAAAGTTATGTTGAAAATTTTGGTAGAAAAGTTATGATGAAACTTTGAATAAAAAGTTGTTATAAAGAAGTTGATTTGCTAGGAATGATGCTCACGCACGAGCGTGGATCAGGAATCCCGCCGTTGGAGATGCTACACATGGATCTCTTCGGTCCCATTGCCTACATTAGCATTGGCAATAACAAATATGGTCTCGTCATTGTTGATGACTATTCTCGCTTCACGTGGGTATTCTTTTTGTGTGACAAAGGTGAAGTAAAGGATGTACTCAAGGCATTCTTAAAAAGAGCACGAAATGAATTCGAAGTGAAGATCAAGGCTATAAGAAGCGATAATGGTACCGAGTTCAAGAACACTCAAGTTGAAGAGTACCTTGATGAGGAAGGCATCAAGCATGAGTTTTCGGCACCCTACACTCCTCAACAAAATGGAGTGGCCGAAAGAAAGAACCGCACTCTCATAGAGGTGGCGAGAACCATGCTTGATGAGTACAAGACCTCCGATCATTTTTGGGTCGAAGCAATCAATACCGCATGTCATGCCTCCAACCGGTTGTATCTCCATCGATTCTTGAGGAAAACACCTTACGAGCTACTAACCGATAAAAAGCCTAATTTTTCATATTTCCGTGTTTTTGGGAGCAAATGCTTCATGCTCAACAAGAAACCCAAGATTTCAAAGTTCTCCTCTAAAGTTGATGAAGGTTTCTTGCTTGGGTATGGATCAAACTGTCACGCCTATCGTGTTTTCAACAAAACCACCGGCTGTGTTGAAGTTGCACGGGACGTGACGTTTGATGAATCTAACGGCTCTTAAGGGGAGCAAGTTGTTATTAACAATGCAGATGTTGAGGCTCCTAGACAAGCAATCAAGAGAATGGCCATTGGTGATGTGAGACCGCAAGAACCGTAAAATGATCAAGATCAACCTCCTCCGTCAAGTCAAGACCAACCATGCACAAATCATGATCAAGTTGATCAAGATCAAGAAGTTGGTAATGAGGATCATACTCAAGCACAAGATGATGAACCTACATCGCATGATCAAGAGGTTGAACAAGATGACGGTCAAACAAGCTCACATCCACCACACCCAAGAGTGCACCAAAGTGTGCAACGTGATCATCCCGTAGAACAAATTCTTGGAGACATAGAAAAGGGGGTAATCACTCGTTCTCGTGTTTGTAATTTTTGTGAACATTACTCTTTTGTATCCTCTTTGGAACCATTTAGAGTAGAAGATGCACTCGAGGACTCGGATTGGGTGATGGCCATGCAAGAAGAATTGAACAACTTCACAAGAAATGAAGTTTGGACATTGGAAGAAAGGCCAAGAGGCAAGAATGTTGTGGGCACCAAGTGGGTGTTCCGCAATAAACAAAATGAAGACGGTGTTGTGATAAGGAACAAGGCAAGATTGGTAGCAAAAGGATACTCACAAGTAGAAGGATTGGATTTTGATGAAACCTATGCCTCCGTGGTAAGGCTTGTATCAATAAGAATACTACTTGCGTTTGCTACTCATCACAATTTCAAGTTGTATCAAATGGATGTGAAAAGTGCATTCCTCAACGGGCCAATCAAGGAAGAAGTGTACGTGGAGCAACCACCGGGCTTCGAAGACCCAAAGTATCCTAACCATGTTTACAAGCTCCATAAGGCGCTCTACGGGCTTAAGCAAGCACCAAGAGCATGGTATGAATGCCTTAGGGATTTCCTTTTGAAAAAGGGTTTTGAAATGGGCAAGGCCGATGCAACCCTCTTCACAAAGCGTTTTGACCATGATATATTTGTGTGCCAAATTTATGTCGATGACATAATATTTGGTTCTACTAATCAAATGTTTTGTGATGATTTTAGCAAGATAATGACAAAGAGGTTCGAGATGTCTATGATGGGAGAGTTGACATTCTTTCTAGGATTTCAAGTGAAGCAACTCAAAGTGGGCGCCTTCCTATGTCAAGCCAAGTACACTCAAGATATATTGAAGAAATTTGACATGGACAAGGCAAAGCCCGCCAAGACACCCATGGCTACAAACGGCCATCTCGACCTCAACAAGAAGGACAAGCCGGTTGATCAAAAGGTATATCGTTCTATGATCGGCTCCTTGCTTTACCTTTGTGCATCTAGGCCCGATATCATGCTTAGTGTGTGTATGTGTGCACGTTTTCAAGCCGCTCCTATGGAGTGCCACATGGTGGCCGTTAAAAGAATCTTGAGATATTTAGTGCACACACCCAACCTAGGGCTTTGGTACCCCAAGGGTTCAAAGTTCAACCTAATAGGCTATTCCGATGCGGATTATGCCGGGGACAAAGTGGATAGAAAGAGTACCTCCGGGACATGCCAATTCTTGGGTAGGTCTCTAGTGTCATGGTCATCCAAGAAACAAAATTCCGTTGCTCTATCCACGGCCGAAGCGGAGTATGTTACAGCCGGTAGTTGTTGTGCACAACTATTATGGATGCGACAAACTCTAAGGGATTATGGTTACAAGTTGAACCGTGTCCCTCTCCTGTGTGACAATGAGAGTGCCATAAAGCTAGCATATAACCCCATTGAGCACTCGCGCACAAAGCATATAGATATCCGCCACCATTTCTTGAGAGATCGTTCTATCAAAGGGGATATTGAAGTAAGTCATGTGAAAACCGAAAATCAACTAGTCGATATTTTCACCATGCCACTAGATGAAAACCGGTTTTGCTATCTAAGGAGTGAGCTAAATATCCTTGACTCTAGTAACGTGGTGTAGATGCGTGCACATCCGCTTGTTGTTTTAATCGTTTTTGGATCTTAAGTCGAAAATGCATGCTTTCGAAAATTATATGAGTGATTTTGAAAACTTTTTTTGGTTCTTGACCAAAAGGTCAAATCTTGTCAAAATGTGATCATAGCCTTGTTTGTTGATTGTATACCGATCACATATTGTCAAGATGTCTCACTAGTCCATCAAAACTATCTTTGAAAACTCTCTCCAAAATTCTCCTCTTTTCTCTCTGTTTCACCCCCTTTCGGAAGTTCCGGTAGGGTACCGGAAGTTCCGGTATGGGTAGTCGGGATTCATCGGCGTGTCCGCAGCTCTCGGTGTTTTTCCCGGTCGGAAGTTCCGGTAGGACACCGGAAGTTCCGAGTGGGAGCTCACTCGTGGTGTCAAGCCCACACCGGAATTTCCGGTGCGGGGCGTTGACCTAGGGTTTGAGCCCGCACCGGAAGCTACGGTAGGCTACCGGAAGTTCCGGTGCGGGGTGGCAAGTATAAAAGGGGAGCCCGTCCCCTTGAAAGGGACGGCTCCCATTTGAAAACACCTCCACCTTTTCTTCACCTTTCCTCCTCCACTTCGGTTCTACATCATCCGGAAGTGTTTTTCAACTTTCGGCGGCAATCTTCGGCGAGGCTCCATCAAGTTTCCTTCCCGTTTCATCTCTAAGCTTCCTAGCTAGAGGAGAAGGTATTTTTCCATATCTTTCACTTCTAGATCTAGGGTTTAATCCTTGAATCCCTAGGAGTATTTGTTGATTAGATGAATCACTAGCAGTTCTAGGACACTAGCATGCTTCTAGAAAGTAAATCCATTGGCTAGATGTAATCTTTTCGCATCTGCTAGGGTTAGGGTTGACCCCTACCGGAAGTTCCGGTATGGGCAACCCTCCGACGGTTGAGGGCCCCGTCGGAAGTTCCGGTACTCGTGCACCGGAAGTTCCGACCGGGAACCTCCTGTTAGCATCTATTTAGTGCTCCTTCTAGTTATCGACATTGTGTATGTTGTTCCTTACATATGTATCCTCTCTTGTCGGATGACTCGTGGCAGGAAGGAAACCTTCTCAAAGCGTCCACCCCAAAACTACGCCGACTCGGACTCGGACTCGGACTATGATGTGCCGAACCCTCGTCTTGCCAAGAGGCAAGCCACCGGAGCTGGTCCTCGGTCCTCTTCCCGTGGTCTTGGCCCCGGGAAGGGAAAAGGACTAGGCAAAGGAAAGGGCAAGGGGACAGCAAGGAGACCTCCTCCCGCTCCGGTATCAAGTGAGGATGAAGAGAGAGGAGGAGGCGGGTAATGTGGACGGGGATGATTGGTTTCTCCCGATAGCCCGCAACTTGCAGGAGCATGTGAAGTATGAGTTGAGGACTCCGGCTGTGAGTGGCAGTGCCGGGTACAATGTGCCTTTTTATAGGACCGAGGTGCAAAAGTATACGAGCAAGTGCCCGTGGATCAAGGCTAAGGAAAGGGGTGTGGATGATATAAGGTTTTGGGACCACACCCAAGCTGAGTGGTACAAGGAAGTACTAAAGCTCAAAAACAAAACCACCGAGATGAAATGGATCAAGTGGGACTGGATGGACCGTCGGAATGATCCAGTGTTCAATCAAATCAAGTCCGAGTGTGCAAGGAGAGACATGGTGGATCTCATGGGACTTGAGCATGGGTGGAATACCGAACCGGTGGTTCAGTTCTATGCCACCCTATGGCTTGAGTTCAATGAGGACTCTCAGGAGGATTCCATCATGCACTCGGACGCTTGATGGAAATCGTTTTCAGATCACCTATGCAGAGTTTGCTTGAGGTTCTTGGTATTGGTCATACGGATGCAATGAAGAACAACATCAATGTGTTTGATCCTCCGGATGATGCAGCATTGGAATTCATGTATGACAGTCGCTACGACCAACCTAAGGGGATGATCATTGGGACTCACTTTGGATTGCATTCCTACTATCGTGTCCTGAACAACATGTTCGGGTGGACCTTGGACCCTAAGATAGGGGATGCATCCTCCTTGCTAGCAACCGCCAAGACTCTACTGTGTGCTATGCGTCCTCGAGCTGAGCCTTTCTGTGTGTTTGAGCACATTTGGACTTCTATCATCAATCTTTCCTACACTCACAAGGCTAGTCTTCCATTCTCTCCCTTTATCATGAAGATGATTGAGCATGTCACTGGAATCAACTTCATACATGACAAGAGCCATTCAGGACTTCGTCCCAAGAAGTTCCCTCTACTCCCCACTCCTCGGGGATCTCCGGTGCGACGAGCAGCTCCTCCTCCTCCACCGTCGGCTCGGGCAGCTAGGGATGCTCCCGCTTCATCCTCTCGCCGGACTCGCAGCAAGTCGGGCTTTATCAACTCGGTCCTCAAGACAATCTTTTGCATGTGCAAGTCCAACAGTGAGGATATCTATGAGATGAGGACGGAGCAGCAGCGTATCAATGAAGGTCATCACCGGTATCTTACTCACCTTACTCAGCAGCAGCAGCAGCCACCCCCTCTTCCCTTGGATCTTGCTCCGAGTGTGCCTCGGCGGTGGGAGGATCCTTGGGCTTCTTATCAGCGAGGCCGCAGGAGTGGCAGCACGAGCAGCAGCACAAGATGTTGAGGGCAGTGCGACCGAGAGTGAGGAGGGTGACAGTGAGGAGGATGTCCCGCCGGACACCGCTACCGCTCCTCGCTACACCATGCGGATTCCGCCTCGGGAGAAAGGCAAGGGCGTGGCAAGCCACGATGATGATAATGATGACGAGAGCGATGGCGAGGAAGAAGATGACGAAGATGATGAGGAGTGATTCTTGTGGGCGTCTCCGTTCTTTTCTCTTTTTGGTGATTTGTTGCCAAAGGGGGAGAAGAAATTTCTATCTATCTTTTTTATTATGTTTTACCTTGTGATGGACTACGTGATGGACAAATTTGTTATGTTTGAACAATGAATGCTTGTAATGTTAAGACTTGGTTTATTTATCCATGTGGTTTGCTTTATGACATGATATGGCGTATTGTTGTTCTCTCTTTTTAGATGCATTTATGTGAAGATGAAATGTCATATTGCATTGTTCGTGATTTCTCCTTTTTATTCATAACTTGGATGCATAGATAAAGGGGGAGCTCTTCATGATTGGTAACTCCAATGTGCATTTGGTGTTGTAAAGGCTAACCTTTGAAATTAGATAAAGGGGGAGCTCTTCATGATTGGTAACTCAAATGTGCATTTGGTGTTGTAAAAGCCAACCTTTGAAATTCAATTTCATGCACATATTAAGGGGGAGCTTGCTTTTTATCTTTACTAGTTGAACTTATTGAACTATCTTTTTAGAAATTTGATTGTATTGGCATCAATCACCAAAAAGGGGAGATTGAAAGTGCATCTAGGCCCCTCATTTTATTTTGGATGATTGATATCAATACAATCAAATTTGGACTAATGTTTTCATGAGAATGTGTGTAATGAACATCCAAAGAACATGAAAGCATAGCAACTATGATCAAAAAGAAGAAAAGAAATGAGAAATGCAATAAACAAGAAATTGGAGAAGACCAATCTCAAAGCTTGAGCTTCTTGTTTTATCTTTGCTTTGAGTCATAGGAATGCCTTACTATAAAGAGGGATGCAAATCACAATTTTGGCAAAGAATGAAGATGCTCGACAAAATCTAAGAAAAACCAGTCCAAGCATATACTTTCGGGACCCACCGGAAGTTCGGTGTGGTATCGGAAGTTCCGGTAGGCACTCGGAGAGCTTTGAGCTGTCCGGAATGCCATACCGGAAGTTCCGGTCCCCGGTACCGGAAGCTCCGTGAGGCTAACAGAGAGTTTGAGCTCTCCGGAATGCCATACCGGAAGTTCCGGTCCCTAGTACCGAAAGTTCCGGTAGGCTAACAGAGAGTTTGAGCTCTGCGGAATGCCATACCGGAAGTTCCGGTCTCGGTATCGGAAGTTCCGGTAGGTTAACAGAGAGTTTCGAACTCTCCGGAATGCCATAACGGAAGTTCCGATAGGACACCGGAAGCTCCGGTGCGGCCCCGTTTTCAAACCCTAAACCTACGTACCGGAAGTTCCGGTACACCACCGGAAGTTTCGGTGCGGGCCGGAAATCCAGATCTGACCCGAATCGACCATACCGGAAGTTCCTATATGCCATCGAAATTTCCGGTGCAGGTCGTTCGGACAGGCCAACGACTCTTTTGGAGCTGTGGTATATAAGCCACACTCCACCCCTCACTCACTCTCTCTTGCACATTCCGAACTCCAATACACTCGAGCCACACTCCACTCACTCCAAATCCTCTCCAAAAGCAAAATTTCCATCCTTGAGCTAGGATTCGAGTGAGAGACTTTAAGCAAGAGATTGAGAGACTTAATTCCATTCTTGAGCATCTTCACTCCCGTCAAGCTTGCGATTTGGATTTGTTACTCTTGGAGCTTTGAGCTCCTAGACGGCTAGGCGTGCTTGTGAGCTCCCAACTTGTGTGGTGACGCCCGAGAAGTTTGTTTTACCCCTCCCGAAAAGGACTTTGATAGTGGAAAACTCAAGCTCAACCTTGGTGGTGACTTGAGGGAGAAATAGGGTTGAAAGAAACCCGGTCCTTGGTGGACTTTCTCAACGGAGACGTAGAGTCCTTGGTGGGCTTGAACTTCGGTGAAAAATCCGTGTCTTGTGTACTCCCTCTTTTTACTTAAGCGCTTTGTTGTTTACTTTACTAGGTTGCTTGTTAGTTTCTCTTTGCGCTTTTAAATTCCTAGAATTGCATAGGGCTGTGTTTACCTTCTTGCAAATCACTAGAATTGTGTAGGGTTAATTCCACATTTTTCACCCTGCACCGGAAGTTCCGGTACCCTACCGGAAGTTTCGGTATTTGACGTTTTCGTCTTAGTCTTATTTCGCAGAAATTTTTAGGATTGCCTATTCACCCCCCCCTCTAGGCGACTTTCAGAATCAGTAATAGAAGACGGCGCAAAGCGGGTCTTGACGAGTTGTACAAATTGATTCCCGGATGGAGGGCCACCCTTACGCCAGCATGAAGGGCCGCCGTTGAGCTCCAACCGGTAGTACCACAACTGCGCGCCGTCGAGGAGGTTGAATGAGGCGTAGGACACCTTCTTTTTCTCCGGCGTGCAGTAAACGCTAAAGAATTGTTCACACCGAATCAACCATCGTCGGGTATCACCGGTGCCATCATAGGTGGGGAACTTGAGCGCCACAGCTGACCTCGGTGGCGCCACTCATGGGGATGGCGACGGCGAAACCAGCAGCAGCGCATATATATGCGGCAGCAGAAGCCATGGATCGGAACCAAAGCTAACTGATACCAATTGTCATGAACACGGATGGATTGATCCTGATCCCAAGGAGCGCGGCCTCGCAACGGCAGCGGCCGCACTCCAAGAGCAGGACGATAGGGGACTACTAGATCTAATCTATTCAAGCCTAATCCTAGTGACTCCCTAATCGTGCTACAGTAGCCGCCGCTACAGTACTGGGCCATGACTTTGGCCTGTGACAAATATGTTCTCACTTGAAGCTTAGAGGAAGGCACCATTCTTTTGGTACCTGAAGAAAAATCTGAGACTATTTTGATCTCCTCCTTATTTCTTCCGTCTGTACTTTCGCATATCAATCTTGCAAGTAGAATTGACTTTCTTGCTAATTATTTGTGATTTGCTTACATTTATCACTATCAAGTGTAGTATCTTTGTCTTCCAATAGTTTCTTAAGTTGGTCACAGGAGTAGCATATACAAGTTTCTTTTGTCAAGTCACTATCTTAGTCATCTTGAATAAGGATTTCGTGTGGCATAGGAAATGTTGTACTCTTGGATAGGTCCAGTTGTGTCTATTTGAAGGTGTGCTGCCTACCTTGAAGCTGTTGACACTTAAGATATGAAAGGTGATCGGTGAGGCTACTTTATTTCTCAACGACTTGAAACCATTTATGTTATAACAATGTTATTGGCCCATCCAGAGTGTCATTTTGAATTATTTGATCTCAAATCCTTAACACCCGTGAGAAATCATTGGTTGTTACCGAAGAGATATATTATATGTTCAAGTACATATAATATGATTCTTTCACTTTGCTTTCACATGATAAATTTAATGATATGTATTTTGTTTTGCATGTGATTATCAAGAATATGAATATCTTGGCCAGACTCAAGATCAAACTGGCTGAAGTGGAGGTCATAATTAAGATTTTGAGATTCCGACATCAAGAATACAACTCGATTGTCACTTATCTGTTTCGTAAATCTATACTTAATGACGCAATTATTTACAAAGTCTTTGGGAAAATAATGTCATATGAGAGCTTTGTTGAATTGCCTCTTCAGCGTTCAACCTTGTAAGAATTTGGCCCTTCAAGTTGAGGGATAAAGCATGAAGAATAGGAAAGTTGTGGAGGAAGCTAGTGAAAATGAAGAAGATTTGACACTCATCATGATGAGAAAAAAAAGTTTAAACACTCTTTGGAGTACTATAATTCCATCCCCAACGGAAAATACTTTGGAGTAGCACTGCAATTTTGCCAAAGAGTGTCCCAATCCCGTGAAGGTCAAGAACATGTGCTAGAAGAGTTTAGTACAGATGAAGATGAGGACCGAAAGCCAAAGCACAAGAAGAAATTATTTGGCAGGAACGAAGGTAAGGGTAAGAAAAAGGAAGGGGCCGTCACACAGTATTTTTTTTGATGTGTCATAAATACAGCTATACAAATTCAGAGCGTACCATAGGCAAAAGGGATATAGAATTTTGAATAAAATTTGCAAATACAACATCAATTGATCAGTTGAGCAAGTCATCATTGTTAGGTGGGTGCTTTTTTTATATCCAGATACTGCAAGCGAGTGTAGTTTTGTTCGCTTTTGGCCTAGTCCGGCTGTTTTATATATTGGAATATGAGCAAGGACTGTCGAGTGAGATTACCATATAAACGATGCGTATGCAAACCAGTTGTAACTCATTTTTAGTAACATTATGATTGGGGAAAAGACGGTACCAACCAGTTCATGTTCCTGAGCCATTCTTGAAATCTCCACCAGGTGTTAACCATGCATGGACAAAGTGAACAACCCACCATCAGCTACCTGGGTAACGGAGAAGAAAAAACTGAATGACAGAACAAGTTTAAATGAGTTGTAATTGCAGTAGACATGTACCTCCCGTCGAAGCTCGAAGGTGCAAATCAACTTGACGAGTAGACATGGCACCGAAACAAAACAGCTTCATTTTTGCCTAGAAACAAGTCCTATGTGACGTGGATCACCTGATCATCTTGCTCCAAGAAAATAATCTTTTAAGCTGCCAAATCACTCAGGCTGGTTTCTGGGCAATGCTCTAATAGCTCCAAGGACTCTAAACAGTTATGATTGAGGACACGTTGTGCTGCAATAGCAAGGATGATGTACTTTACTTTGTTGTTGCAACGGAATAAAGCGTGGTTCCTTGCTTGCAGTTGCATTATCTAAGCACTTTCTTACTTTGATGAGCTTTCAGCAATAATTCACTTCCCGACTTTTGCCAGGTTGTTTTTCTCTTTCACGCATAGGCACTATTACAAATAAACGCTAATGATCTCCATATTTGATACAAGAATCTCTGGCCTGGAATATTAAAGGCAACCACGTGGTTTAGCTGTAATATATATATTTTGCCCAAGAAAAAAAACCCTATCAATGACTAGAACAACATAAATCTACGAAAAATGAAAAGCAATTACTCACCATTATCATTGAAGTACCCCTACACCTATTTATTAATGGAAGAAGTCCGAAATTGGTTCCTCAACTATTGTTGGAGACCGGTTTTCGTCCCTCAACTATGAAACTGAGCATAAATGGTCCTTCAACAATCCATTCGGTGTGAGGGCTAACCTGTTAGCGTTAGGTGACACGTCTCTCTCTCTCTCTCTCTCTCTCTCTCTCTCTCAACAGATGTCCGCTAGTCGCAGCTCGCCTGCTCTCCACCGTTCCTCACTCGCAGGCAGAAGGAGGAAGGAGCGGGAAGGCGTGGTAGGTGGAGGGGAGGGGGAGGTGGGGGACCTATTGTCACTAATCTATGTAAAATTCAATAAATAATCAATTGTCACCTTTAAATCATTTTTCTAATCCCGGTGCCATATGAATTTGATAGTTGGTAGAGAATCGCGATGATCATGATCTTGAGAAAGATGTCCCGACCGAGGCGGCTCCGTTTCCACGTCAATGGCTCGCTGGCCCTGCTTTCCTGTCGTGCCCATCCACCATCTCATGCATTGCTCATGTCGATCTCACGTCCGATCATCGTGGGAGGCAGAGGCAAGGAGATGCGGCAGCGCGCCTTGCGTGTGATGTCAATTGTTTGTGATCTCCACCAACGGATGACCTAATTGTTAAATCGGTCTAGATCTTGGCATCGAACTAGGGCAGTTACATAGGTCTAGAGGTTTGATCTGAAAGAGATAGGGGGTTTAGAAGGTTTACCAGAGATGTGAAACCTCGGGGTCGATGACGAAGAGGGGCCCATCCCGGTGGTGATGGTCGTCGACATGGTGTTGGTGAGCGCCGACGATGAGGTGGTCGGGGTTGAGGCAGATCCGCTGGCGCCTTCAGTTCCCGACATGTCGAGCGCGAGGATGGACTCGAACCAGAGGGCGAGGGTGTCCATGGCAGCGGCGGCAGGTCTTCCCGTCGCTTGCTGCGCTCCTTGGATCGGTTAGGGTTTAGGTCTGTCGGTGGGGTGCTGGCGGCTACAGTCAACCCCGTACCGAGCACCCTAGCCCCCACCTCTTTATATAGCACAGGCGACAAGGGCCCACCAACCATGTAGGGTTGGGCGCCCCGATCAAGATGTAGATCCAGGAGTTGACCCAACTCGCCAGGAGATCTAACTAACACTAATCACCTCATGACCTGATTGATATCCGAAGGAAAAAATTCCAACGAGAAATAGGCCCAAGTCCCATCCGATGGCTTGTAATGGTTGGTTTCTATAATCTATATCTTCTTCGCGAGCACTTGAGCATTGGGTTTGACGGCTATTGGAGGCTGGATAAACCGATAATTTATGCAGGGGGAGGATGCTCTCGCTGGCTTGAGGTATGGCGGGCTCCTGGCCTTGCCAAAGTAGTGGCTTCGCCACTGTGGGTGGGTGCGTGGGTGGGGGGGGGGTGGCAAGCAGGATGCGGCTGACGGGCAGCGAAGATGGCGCGTAGGAGGACCAATCTTGTGCTCCTACTCCTTCCGTTGGCGGGCGAGCGACAACGGCTTTAGGCAGTGGGTAGGCCAGCTGCACTTGTACGACGGATAGGCGGGAACGACGTCGGCAAACGCGGCCGCAATGCTATGCAAGGAGAAAGATGGAGAGGAGAAAAGAAAAAGAAAGAAGAAAAAGAAAAAGAAAAAAAGTGGCGTGTCACCTCATAGGTGTGTCCCACATGCTACGACAGTCAAAATAACCATCGAAATTGCTGAGAGACAAAAACCTAAGAGTTTGCAAAAGTTGAGAGGCATTTCTGCTTGGTTTCGTTCTTGAGGGACGAAAACAAAACTCCAATGATAGTTGAGGGACCAATTTTGGACTTCTTTATAAATTACCCACGATTCAATATTGTGGTATCTAACATTCTTCCTCTGGCCGCTTCCGTGCTCCCTGTCGATACACATGATACGTGGTGCCATCCCATTGGTTGCTTTCTTTTCTGGTGACAAGCTAGGGGAGCACCAGCTATATAAGTACACATTCGGAGACGTTCCAAAAATATAAAGGTCTGTAGGATCCCTGCTCCTCCAGTTTTTGGTCCAAAAAAAAAGTTAAGTGTATCCTCGATTGACATCTAAAGGACTGACGGTCTCCATCAGTTTGTTAAAGACAACTGTTTGTTTAGAATAATTCCTCCAGCTTCAGAACCACGCTTGGAATCAGGCTTTGTTTAAGAAGGAAGGAAAGAAATGCATTTCATGCTTGGCTTGCGCTCCTTTTATGCTATGGACCTGTATAAACTCATGGGTCCCTTACGTCTGGTTAGGACACATCCTTCTTCCTTGATTGTTGGGGAAACAAAAATGGGAGCTTCCTTAAGTGCCTACGACAAGTTTGGTAATTCTCTCAAGTAATTGGTTGTGTTGTTTCCATCGTTTATGACGGATTGCCTTAGAACTTCTGATCTTATTGTGGTTTTGTTCTATTTTTCCATTTCATGTTGTAACAATGATAATTTGTGCTCTCATATTCTCAGGACTCCCAGGACTGACCTCAGAAACTACTGGCCAAGTTTATGAAAAACATTTTAAGACCAGGGATACTAGCACGTTTCAGGATTTCCATATTGCGTACATTGATTTCTGCAAGTAGGACTTCGTCGTTCAACGTTGCTGCGTTTCGACTCTCTTTCATTCTTGTTTCATATATTCCCCAATCGCTGCAGGTATTTTAACGCTATAATGCCAGGTGGAGAATTTGATACCCCGCCATTCACAAAGATCGAGGTAACACCATTTTTCATTCAGTTCAGTCTTATTGCGTATAAATATTTTGCAATATAGGACTACAAATACATGTAGGAAAGTTAAACTAGAAAGGGGCATGCAGGAATTTTATGTTAATGTATGGTCTCCTGAAAAAAGTGACCAAATGAAGAGGGAAATGTTCTTCGAGTTCATGGAGGCTGAAGTGAGGAATGCAGCTAAACTGGACGATAGCATCTTGATCTTGGCCGGCATCGCTGCCCCAGCAGCTGCCGTCATCGTCAAGAGAGCCAGCAGGCACATCCCGTTCGTCAAGAACATGAGGCTGGATCTGGTCCCCAACGCCATCTTTGTGCCGGTATTCACGGTCGGTGCCGTCATTGCCACCACGGCTGCACAGATGAGCAGTAATAAGGAGACCGCTGCGGAGGTAGGAGAGGAGAGCTATGCTGCGGAGGTAGGAGAGCAGAGGTATGCTGCATAGGAGAACATGAGCGAATCTAAAAATGATTCACTCTCTTGAGTCTTCTATGACGTGTTCAAGTAAAATTAATCATTTGGCCACATACACAGTACCCAAGACATTTGAGGACATCTGTGATGCATATGTCACGCTCTGAAGATGAACATGAATTCTGTTATGAAAATAATAAAGTCAAATATATATCTCTTTACCTTTTCTTAGCAAGGAAAATGAATCATAACAGATTCATCAACGGTTGCAAACATATCATCAGTATGACTGCATATATAGTCGCAAAACACAGACGGGGCTAAAAGAATATCTCCAACTGGAAAGAGACCCGTGTCTGTCCTTACTAGTACCTGTGGTCGGGTTGAAAACCCGTGGCCATAATGACCGCCCTTCATTTTGAGGACACGTTTTTTTCCCATCAAGCGCCATCACCATCTGTGTCGCACTGGCCCTAGAGTCATGTAAGAGAATACCACCACACCAGTTCTTGACTTACGCTACCCTTGATTCCTGGTTTTCCCTATCTGTGTTTGTTTTCCTTTTTCTCCCCTCGATATGGGGCATCAGGAATGGTGGAAATGTCCAAAGTGCCATAAGTTTATTGTTGCACCTGTGACAGGAGAATGAGACTGGGAAAGCACGTCATGGTGTTATGGCGGCCTTCGGTTTTATTATATAGGTACATACATGATTTACAAAGGGAAGAGAATTCGGAAGGAAATTACATAGGATCCGGGTCCTTCACAAATCGGTAGGACCCGTGTCCCCTAATGCCACGTGTAAATCACTATCTCAAAGCAATCCCGTTTCTAACTCCGTCTTATGCACGCCCATCATATAACGCCGTCTTCCACTAGCAACAGCTTTTGTTGGTCACATACGTTCGACGAAGCCGTTTTGATGTTTCTGTCTGGCAATGGAAGATGGGCATGGCGATTGCTGCGTGGTGTTTCTTGTCGGGGCAAGGTAGATAGCTGCTGGGTTCTTGCCACAAACCTGCTGTGTGACGCCATGGAAGCCAATTTCACGATGAGAAACCGTAGAAATCAATCACGAGTTGACACAAACCGGTGGCAAAGGCACTTAACCATAAGTGAATATATACTCAAGCGTCAAGCCAAAGACAGCGTTACGTGATGGGGCACACCTACGACAGAGTTGGAAACGGGATTGCTTTGAGATCGTGATTAACATGTGGCATTAGGGAGACACGGGTCCTACAGATTTGTGAAGGACCCGGGTCACATATAATTTCCTTCCAGAGAATTCTATTGAAAAGGGAATATATAAACTATGATGCTATACAAGGAAGCCCTATATACTATATATACTTCCATTAACCAACCTCCCCCTCTCCCCCGCGGCAGTCTTAGCATAAGGTTCCTGAATGTAGAGGGTGTACCAAAAAATAGCTGAACTGCGAGACCCTTCGTCATGATATCAGCGAATTAATGACTGGAGGGAGCATGTAAAACAGGAACCTCCCAAGTGCTACCTTTTCGCGCACAAATTGGAGTGTTAGATTCTCACCGTTGTCATCATCCTAATGATCGTGACATTCGTAAGGTTTAGAGTGTTAGATTCTCCCCCTAATGGTAGATTTAGTTTTAGCCCCTTATTTATAAGGGCTTTCCCCTCTCTCCTCTCCATCCAATGTAAAATCCCATCATGTAACGTATTATTTGTAACAAGGTTTGTATCCTTGTTACCAATGAAATAAAGTTCAGGCAATCTCCCACAGAGTTGTCGTAGTTTCTTTAAAAAAACGCACAAATTGGATGTCAATCTCAATGTGTTTGGTATGCCGATGGTGGATGGGAAGAGGGTGGCGCTGTGAAGAGTGTGGTGAAGGTCAAGAAGGAGTTGGTGAAACCAACAACATTCAGCGATTGCATGTGCAACTGCACGATATTCAGCTTCAGCACTAGAGCGAGATACTTTAGTTTGCCGCTTGGAGGACGAAGAAAGGAGGTTATCTCCCAAGTAGGTGCAATAGCCGGAGGTTATCAACCATTTGGCAACAGCTCGTCCAATCCGCATCTGAGTAAGCCGTGAGAGAACTCGGTGCAGAGGAGTCAGAGAGATGAAGACCAGGATCGTCCATTTGATGTAGCTCATGATGCACTTAATCAAATGAAGATGCGGCACTCTAGGATCGTGCAGGGTTCAGCGATGGCCGGTTGCTTAATTGCAATTAACAAACTATATTTAGTTTATTAACTCCCATGAAGCATTTTAATCATCGTCGCATGTGGACAAACATAATTCTATAGTCCTTGCAAAATCTAGGTAAAATAGTAATTTAAATGCCTCTGATTGCTAAGCATGTGCTCTACTCCCTCCGTCCCGTAGATTGTGTCGTTTTGGGTGGGGGAAAAAGTCCTATTGAATGTGTCGTTTTAGCCTCTAGACTCTAGAGTTCTACCGTGACAGCCCTGACTGACAGTCTGCACTCTGCACGCACACAGTTGCTGGAAATGAAAAAAAAAAAAAACGAAAGACTCTCCAATCTCCGCACATGCGAGCACCAGCCCCAGATCCATCCCAGTCGCCGGAATCCATGGCTTCCTCCGATGACGAGCACGACCAGGACCACTGCAGCGGTAACAACCCCCTTCCTCCATCTCCTCCATGGGTGCTCAAGCTCTGCGCAACCCGCGTGGGATCCATGGCCGCAGAATCATCACTGAGCGCTATGCGGGCTGGATTCACGCGCGCCGATATCCATGCGCGAGTTGGCCGCAGCACGATTAAGGCGCTCGGCGGGACCGGTGCGCGTTCCCGGGGCAGCGGGATCGGCGCGCGGCGGCGGTGGCGGGAGGGGGAGCGGTGCGCGTGGCTGCGGAGGCGGTATCCCCCATCTCGCATGTTCTTCGTCACAGATGGCCATGGTGGACCCATCGCCGACGATTGAAGAGAAGCGGAGGGGCAGCTGAACGGCAGCGTACAAGTGGCTGTGGGAATCATTCGCCTCGCCATCGTGCTCCGTCCCTCTTGGATTCTTGGTCCAGATGCGGCAGCGGTATGTGGATTTAGGCCATCCCGGACTAGATGAATAGGGTGCGGTGCGACAAGTTGTGGAAGTCAATCTCTTCCCGGACACCGGTGGAGAGGGCACTGCAGTAGAGCAAGCTATGAGGATGAGAAGACGACGGTGTTCTGGAGCTAGGTGGTGGTCATTGGTTGGCCTTCATTGGCCGTGGCCCCTACCGTACCACCGTTTGGTTCTCAAAATAAATGCCCGTGGGAGAGGATGAGGATGGAGTGCCCAACGCAACACCAAAGGACAAAGGGCAGGAGGGGTAGCAGCGTAAAGTGGCTAACGCTTTGGTTCTCGTGTTTTCTCCTAGAACGACACTATCACCGGGACAGAGGGAGTAGATGATAATTAAGCTAAGCTCCAAATTTAAATGCAACCAATGATTTAATTAAGTAATAAACTTGAATCTCCCAAAAGGAAATTAACTTAATTAATTTCCCTCTGATCATGCTAATTTAATTGCACCATTAAATAGTACATGTCTAAAGGATTCCAACCAATTTTTGTTTGCAATTTTTCAAGCTCTGGATCAATAGATTTTGCATTAATTATGAAATTGCCACCGTGTCCTTCTTACGGACTCCCGTATGCGTGCGGCTGCGCTGGCTTCCATACGCAGCAGCACTGGGCTTTGGGGTGGTCGGGGATGGGCCAATCCGGCTAGGACGGCGCTCTAGAGGGGCGGAGCGGCATGTGGAGTGTGGGGGTGGCTCTAGGGACGGCGGAGCTCACCGAAAAACGGTCGGCGGCAGCAATGGCCGAGCAGGAAGCTTCGGTGGCATCGCGGTGTTGTATAGAGACACGGTTTCGACTGTTTCTTCGTCCTAGAGCTCCAGCGGAACACGGGCCTCGCCGTCTTCGAGATTCTTGGCGTAGAGAGCGGCTGGAGGAAGGTAGTTGGGGAGAACGTTGATGGCGGCCACCTCGTCGGAGAAACCAAAGCAAGAAAGTGTCGGGGAGAAGCTTCGAAGTGTGGCGCATCCCGTGGAGCAGGAGTGAGACGATGAGCCTCACCGTAGAGAGTGAATTTTGCAATGGCGCCAAAGGTCGTCTCGAATGAGCTTGCGAGGAGGAGAGGAGAGGCCCGATTTGCTGCGTTCTTGACCGGAACCTGGACGAAGACTTCGGGAGGCTGTGGAGCAGGTGGTGGCGTAGCTTCTAGCGGCTGGGTTTGAGCTGGGAGGCAGCGACCTGCCGGCGGCGCTAGGAATTGTTGGCAGCGGACATGGAGTGCGGCTAGGGAAGGGGAAAAAGGAGAAGAGAGAGAAACAGGGCCTTCCGACCGGGTTCTCGACCGGGTGGGGCGACGGGTAGGGGACTCCGGCCGCGTGGCGCCAGCGTACGTCTCAGCCGGGCACGCTTGCGCCCGTGACTTGCGAAAGAGAGGCTGCCGGGTGGAGCCCATGTACCGAGGGCATTTTTCTTTTTCGCCATTTTTCAGCCGTGGCTTTCCTCTAAAAAAAGCTCATAAAATATTTTCCGGGCTCCAAATTGGATTTTGCAAAATTCTATGGGTAGGACAACACAAGTAAGTGACATGCACGCTGGTTTCATCCCCAAAACATTTACGAATTAATTTTGCAAGTTGATCCGAAACTGGTAAAAGTTAAGCTTTTATCAATTAATTGGGATATTAACCCTTCATGAAATCCGAGTGCAAATTGGCCTACATTTTACTTTAGTCATTCGCTAGAACATATATTTTTGGGTGTTAAGCTTTTCTCAATTAATTGGGATATTAACCCTTCATGAAATCCAGTGCAAATTGGCCTAGATTTTACTTTAGTCATTCGCTAGAACATATATTTTTGGTAGACCCAACTTATTTTGTGAAATTTTGAGTCGTAGTTCAAACCAAACCGAATACGAATAATTTCGATCCTCAAATCCTATTGCATGCGCCTGCAATTTCACCGGGCGCTTCTACAAGGTCAGTGGCACATTGTAAAAATGTCGCATGAAAAATTTCATGACACTGGGGTGCCACAAGTTTGGTGTTTTATCGAATGCAAAGTATGTATGATGTACAATTGCTCAACGAGTGTCTATTGCTAGTGAAAGTGCATCTAGGCCACTCATTTTATTTTGGATGATTGATATCAATACAATTAAATTTGGACTAATGTTCTCATGAGAATGTGTGTAGTGAACATCCAAGGAACATGAAAGCATAACAAGTATTATCAAAAAGAAGAAAAGAAAGGAGAAAAACAATAAAGAAGAAAATGGAGAAGATCTATCTCAAAGCTTAAGCTTCTCGTTTTCTCTTTGCTTTGAGTCGTAGGGATGCCGTACTATAAAGAGGGATGCAAATCACAATCTTGGCAAAGAATGAAGATGCTCACAAAATCTAAGAAAAACCATCCCAAGCCTATTCTTTCGGGACCCACCGGAAGTTCCGGTGTGGTATCCGAAGTATCTCAAAGAGCTTTGAGCTCTCCGGAATGCCATACCGAAGTTCCGGTCCCCGGTACCGGAAGCTCCGGTAGGCTAACGGAGAGTTTGAGCTCTCCGGAATGCCATACCGAAAGTTTCGGTCCCCGGTACCGGAAGTTCCGGTAGGCTAACAGAGAGTTTGAGCTCTCGGAATGCCATACCGGAAGTTCCGGTCCCCGGTACCGGAAGTTCCGGTAGGCTAACAGAGAGTTTTGAACTCTCCGGAATGCCATACCGAAAGTTTCGATAGGACACCGGAAGCTCCGGTGCGGCCCCGTTTTCAAACCCTAAACCTACGTACCGGAAACTCCGGTAACCCACCGAAGTTCCGGTGCGGGCCGAAAATCCGGACCTAACCCTAGATATGACATACCGGAAAGTACGATACTCCATCGGAAGTTCCGGTGCAGGTCGTTTAGATAGGCCAACGGCTCTTTTGGAGCTGTGGTATATAAGCCACACTCCACCCCTCACTCATTCTCTCTTGCACATTCCGAACTCCAATACACTTGAGCCACACTTCACTCACTCCAAATCCTCTCCAAAAGCAAAAATTCCATCCTTAAGCTAGGATTCGAGTGAGAGACTTTTAGCAAGAGATTGAGAGACTTGATTCCATTTTTGAGCATCTTCACTCCCGTCAAGCTTGCGATTTGGATTTGTTACTCTTGGAGCTTTGAGCTCCTAGACGGCTAGGGGTGGTCGTGAGCTCTCAACTTGTGTGGTGACGCCCGAGAAGTTTGTATTACCCGTCCCGAAAGGGGCATTGATAGTGGAAAACTCAAGCTCAACCTTGGTGGTGACTTGAGAGAGAAATAGGATTGAAAGAAACCCGATCCTTGGTAGACTTTCTTAACGGAGACGTAGAGTCCTAGGTGGACTTGAACTTCGCTGAAAAATCCGTGTCTTGTGTGCTTTCTCCTTTTAATTAAGCGTGTTGTTATTTACTTTGTTAGGTTGCTTGTTAGTTTTCCTTTGTGCCTTTAAATTCCTAGAATAGCATAGGGTTGTGTTTTTCGTTCTTGCAAATCTCTAGAATTGTGTAGGGCTTTATTCCACAATTTACACCCTACACCGGAAGTTCCAGTACCCTACCGAAGTTCCGGTATTTGACGTTTCGTCTTAGTCTTATTTCGCAGAAATTTTTAGGATCGCCTGTTCAACCCCCCCCCCCTCTAGGCGACTTTCAGCTAGGAAGAGCTATTAAAATTCTTATGTTGAATTGAAGAGCCTTGATTTCTAAGAGATTTGAAGTTTTCTCCATGTCTAGGACTTTCACCTTGATTTCTTTGACTAAGCATGATCTTACTTCTTTGGATAAGAAGCAAGAGCTTAATGATTTTAAGAAATATTGATACCAGATTGAACTATAGTGCAGCCATTAAAAAAATGTGATGGGCCTTTTTTATGGCCTTCCGCATAATGATTAAGAGCCTACTCGTGGCGTATTTTTATCCCAAGCTGATGATTTTTGCAAATGGAGCCTTTCAATTTCAGTGCTATATGTACCCTCTGTTGTTCTATGATAATGTTACAGTTGGTAATTCTCAATCTACTGCAAGTGCAGCATTGGTGCAGACAAGTGGTCTTAGTTCTTTCGGTTTCACCAGTTCAGTTGTTTCATCACTGGCTAATTAAGTATCATGTAGACATGTAGATGTAGCATCTTCATACAATGAAGAAAAAGATGAACTTATAGAATATATAATATCTTAATGTAAATAGCTATGTTTTGCTTTAATTCGAGTGACACATCATATTTTGATAAATCATGGCAACTCTTATATCCTGATATATATCATATTCACAAACGAGTCAAACATTGAATGCTAGAAGAATAAGAGGCAGGTAGCTGTCGATTCCAAAGTTGGACGCCTTGATAATTTTATTGAGCATGTTAAAGTCCCTATTCAGGTATTCCTTAAAGCATATATTTATGTGTATTCTTTGTCAAAGTGTATCCGGATACTTACGGGCACCCCTTGCACTACAAACTCATCAGTTGCTTTGACTGTAAGTTAGATCGGTCTAGAGCCTGGTTATGGAATACGGTTGTGCTTATGCAGTATCATGCTTAATTTTTAAGATGGTGTAGGGATACGTTTTCAAATATTTTTTAGTTTTTGCCTTTTTTGGAGTCTAATTGACTAAACGAGTTTAGTTAAGTCAGTACAACTCATGTTTCTCCCAAATACTGAATGGTATAGCTGGCCTCCCGGGCTGGTCCGAGGTCCATAAGTTGTGGTTCAGCCCAAGCACAACACGTCTTGTAGTTGGACAAGATGTGTCGATCCACGACTTATCACAGGATGTGCTTGGGCCGGCACAGCACAGCCCGTTTACTCAGTATGTTGAGCGCTGGTATACTAACATGTTTACCACGTCAAGCATGACCCGGCAAGATCTATATTCTATTTACTGAATCACATGAAATTCTAGGGAACTCCACATATGTATTTCATACATATAAATAAAGATAATTTTGACGAAAGTTCGATTTTGGGAGGGGTAGAAATGGAATTAAAATGAATTGATAAAAAAGTCCTAGAAAAAAATTCTGCCACTTAAACTTTATGATATTCTAATCAGATTGGATAGCAAAGATTTCTCGTTTTATCTCCTTTCTATGAAAGAAATAAAGTAATAATAATTTATAAGAACTGAAAAGTTTTACTTTAGTTCGATTTAGAATTTAGAATAGTATGCTTAGTTTTATTCGAACTAAAGTAAAACTTTCCAGTTCTTATAAATTATTATTACTTTATTTTTTTCATAGAAAGGAGATAAAACGATAAATCTTTGCTATCCAATCTGATTAGAATATCATAAAGTTTAAGTGGCAAAAAAATTTCTAGTTTTTTTATCAATTCATTTTAATTCCATTTCTACCCTCCCAAAATCGAACTTTCGTCAAAATTATCTTTATTCATATGTATGAAATACATATATGAAATACGTATGTGGAGTTCCCAATCCTATAGGTAGAATAATCGACGGGAGTCCGTCGGTAGATAGACCCACGTGGCCCATGAAACAGCGGGCCAGCGAGCCACTTTATCTAATGGTTCTCAACTGTAGATCGGTTCCCACTACCGTAACACCTATCAACATTTTAGATAATTTGTGTCAACGTTTCTACCAATACAGATCAACGTTTCGAAACATGAAATCAATATTTTCAGAAAAAATGTTAATATAGAACATCAACAATGTTGACACGGCATAAACAGAATGTTGATATAGTGCATCGAAGATATTGACGAAAATTTGATTTAAAAAAACATCAAAAATATTCATGTCGGATCTCGTTTCGTAGAATTAATACTAAATAACACGGTGGTGCAAACGGATTCAAAACGGATTTACGGTTTGGAAAAAAAACGTGTTTTAAATTTCGAAATCAATTGGTTTCTCTCTCCCTCCCACCCACTCCAATCCCGTGGCGACACGTGGCAGCAGTAGCCACCCTTCCCTTCTCCGTGAGAATGTAGCTTTTACCATCACCTAAGCGTGGAAATCACATTTTACCACCTCTAAGCTGTGAATCCATACTTTGCCACCATTTACCATTAACAGCAGCATTAATCTAATGATGTGAGATAAAATGACCATTCTACCCTTCTCTAAAAATGTCATGAAATAGTGAAAAAAAAATCCAACGTGATATTTGTAAATCTAGACACTATAAGATAACAATAAGATGTAAATATCTAGATAGTATCTAGATTTACAAATCATATTAGATTTTTTCAACTATTTCATGATATTTTTAGAAATGGATGGAATGGTCATTTCATCTTACATCATTGGATCAATGCTGCTGGCAAAGTGTGGATTCACAACTTAGGGGTGGCAAAATGTGGTTTCCACGCTTAGGTGATGGCAAAAGCTGCATTCTCCCTCCCTTCTCCACCTGCCTGAATCTGTAGCGTTCATCTAATCCGCACGAATCTCAAACACCGATCTATCCCCACCTCCCATCGAATGATCTACATCCCTATCAAGCTTCGACACACAGAATTTCAATCGATTGTAAAAACAAAAATATAGTACCAATCTGCTAAGCTTTATTTATGTCAAATGATGTCACTTGAGTGCTTGATAAATGAACCATATGAGGTTGACAACCTTCAAAACCGCACACAAGCAGTCGTTTATGATTCTCTTTCTACGTGACCGGTCGGTCAAACTGATTCGGTCTTCTGGGAACCAAAAAAAAAAACTGGTTTGGTCTGCTGCTTATATTTGTATAACTAGTCAATCTACCAGCGCATTTACGCGGTTCTTCTTGATCTACTCCTTTTGAATTCTTATATTATCCCGTATATTGCAATATGACAAACAGAAAAACTATTATTTTATACTATTTAATGTGAAAGCGAACAGGCCTTCGGCCGGATGGTGAAGGCGCCCGAGTGGCAGCCCACCGGTCTGGGGTTTGATTCCCAGATCTCGCACCGGTTGCAAAAAAATTTCTCGCCTTTCCTAATCAAAGCACTAGGTAAAGACTCGCATCATAACTCACACGACCAGCTGAGTCCCTGTGTATGGTTGGAGAAGGGGTTCGAGAATTTTCTCGATCTGCGTGAGCAGGTCTTCTTCTTAGCAAATACCCGGAGGCCATCATACCCTCCGCGGGTCGAGTTTTTTTATTTAATGTGAAATAATACTGGATGCTATATTTTTTAAAAACATTTATATTATTTAATGATATTATATCTACTTGACCTGCACATGCTAATTGCAAGAGGTACAAAACTGCATTCCTTGACGGCGGGTATGCTAATTGCAGTACATACGTACCTACAGTCCAAGAGATTGAAAACCCTTTTGTCAATATGAGAAAGGTGGAACTAACTAGGGAAGTTTATTCGAATTCCATAACATTGTTATAAAATTAGTGGTTTACTTCACGCATTCAAATGATCAACACAAAAAGAACTAATCTTGGATTATCTTGTCTTATTACTTAAAAATATATATGAATATCTTTTACTATCTTCGTACTGATATGAGTATTTTAAAGTACCATACGCGATGGAAAATATATAGTAGGAAACAATAATTAGAAAACAATAGTACCACATCCTACACAATGTCAGTGGGACCTGCCATTAATTTCATCTTCCTCTTAATTATCTCTCGTAACAATCATTCGCTCTAGCCCCTAAGTTTAAGACATGAACCAAGTATAGTTGATTGGCATGCAGGATCGCTCCATCGAGAGCTCGTCCATGCGCTCCAACATGGTGGAGATCCAATCCGCCTTCAACGATGACCTTGTCCCCTAGGCCCTAGCTCAACATGTACAAAGCTCTCAGTTTGCCTTCAATCATCACTATCTCTTCTCTTAATCGCAAGATTTGGGCTATTTTAGACTCGATATGAATGTCTCTTGAAATTTACTGCCAGCGAAGGACCTCGGTTACTAAACTAGATTAACATACAGGTGGAAACCAAAAGCACGCAGGTGAGGAGAGCAGAAGTGAAGCTGTTTTTGCAAGTGGCGTGTGCCATATTTTTTTTATGGATGGTGGGCCTGGTTAATAGAAGGTTAGGAGAGGAGGATGGCTACTTGCCGACACGCATATTGTAGTTGGTATTTGGTACGATTCTTATTCATATGATAACTGTTTTCAAAATAAATTATCTATATGAGTCTCAATCTATTTTTAGTGGTAGTAGTGGGTAAATTAAAAAATATATACATGGGTATTTTGGTCTAATATACTCATAATGGCAGTGGTGGGTAATTTTCCTTTTTCTTTTTTCTTTGATTAATGTGGTAATTTCTAGGGCCTTTAGAGCGAACGTGGTGGCTTCTTTTGTTGGTCATATATATATATATATATATATATATATATATATATATAAATAATAGAAGATTATATCACTGGTCCATAATTTCATTCATCTTATATTCTCTGTCTATACAGCACATCTGATCCTTCCGTGTCTCTATCTTCGTGGACACTCTTCACATCTTGTACCTAGTACCTACTACTCAAAACTTCGATTCAATTTCAACTTACTAAGAGTTTAATGGTATATATAACGGTACAAGTCCCTTGTCCACTGCAGTCTGATTCAAGCAATATTATGCACATGAACAATCAACAAAACAAGTGCAAGTATAGGTTTATGCATGCCGAGATTTGAGATCAATTTGCGACACTATTCACGTTAATAAGTCAAAGTACCAGATCAAGCTTTTACATGTCATGAAACAAACAATATCACAGAACTTACTTTTTCCGCTTGTGATTTTAAAAACAGCTTTGTTTCCCTCACTTTCTCCATTCTCAATTCACTCGTACTTTGTAATTAATTATTCTCACAATATGTCAAGCTGTTGGGCTCCTATCGCCGGCATACATAGAGGTCTCCTTGGCATTCCCGGGGCGGCCTGGTAAAGAAACCTTGGAATTGCGGGGCCTCAAAATCCGGGTAGCCTCAGCAATGTCTGGCCGCCGCTGAGGATTCTCCTGGATACACAGCAGAGCCACACGGACACATCTTACAATCTCCTTCTGCTGCGACAGAATGCTCCTCCTCGCTGGAAAGGAAAGGCACAATGGCACGGTTGCGCCACAGAATGACACACCTTGAATCGATGGATGTATAAAATCTTTCAGCCTCAGCTCCAGTTTAGCGCCACACCAGGGTCTTCTTCTAAAGGCCTGGGGGAACACCACACATGAGAATTGTTTCACCGCACTAGGATTTAACTTATATGGGTCACATTTGAGGACGGATTCGGAGGTTTATTTACCCATGTGAGCAGATCTTTGTAATATGTTTCTTGAAGTGAATTGGTCCATCTTTTCCCACTGATGATTTCAAGAACCATGACGCCAAAACTATACACATCGGTCTTTACTGAGAAGGCACCATTTTTCATATACTCTGGAGCAATAAATGCACTAAAAGATCATAAAAGTAGTGTCAACACCCATTTTAATGAACACAGGACCTTAGTAAACATATAAATACATTGAAGAATTAAATGTACATTCTTAAAGACACCTGGATATTTATGAGATTGCAATGTTATCTT
>JAUNZO010004902.1:0-17310 GCA_031894775.1 Chloris gayana
GTCACACCCGGTTTTAACGACCAAAACCGAATGCATACTGTATGCGTGCCAGGAACAAGTTTTCACGCACACAGGACAAATAATGTGATAAAAGAACAATGCCTTTAATAAATCGAATACTTACATCGTTATTGTCTCAAAAGACTAAACACAATATACGCTAGCGGAAGACTCCATAACACCACAGGCAATCGACCAGGGGTTTCGCACGCCTAGACCTTTCTCATCGGTGGTCTTCTCCATCTTCGAGCAGCAGTAGTTGGTAGCAAAAAGGAAATAGCAAGAGTGAGTACATGTCGTACTCAGCAAGTGTAGGAATACATGACATGTAAGCTGAATGAAAGAAAGGCTAACACATGGTTTGCATCGGAAAGCACCTACACTAGTCAAGTTATTTTAAGCAACCTATTTACTAAGTGAATATGAACCAACGAGGCTACCCCACCTGTCAACCATCGCAAGCTACCCTGCTTGCAGCAAACCACACTACAGGTTACCCCGCCTGTAGCAAAACAAACTACAGGTTACCCCGCCTGTAGCTCACCTCACTACAAGTTACCCCGCTTGTAGCTACCAAAGGGTTACTCCACCCAAACCATCCCTCTAGTTCTCGTGAGGATCCGGGCCGTTCGTGACCGTGAACACGGCTGTTATAACAGTTTTACACTCTGCAGAGGTGGCACAACTTTACCCACAGGTCGGTGATTCCATCACCCGTCGGTGACTAAAACCTCCATTATACCAGCACACTTCCTTAGGTGTGAGGCCAAGAGATCACCGCAAGGTCTTTCAAAGGACTTCCCAGCTTGCAAAACGCCCATGCTAAGGTTTCACCGCCGTAAAAGTGACGCATCACCCGGAGGCCCCCTCTTGCACCGTGGCTTCAAGTACTCGCCTTTCCTCACCCGAATCCGGAAGACACCTTCTTCCTTCATCCTTCCTCGACGCCCGCAAAGCGGGAAGTTACCTTGGTACTAAACCTTACCTACCCATTATCAGCCACGTGCTTTGTGCGGAAGTCCTGGGTTGCCGCTCCAAGAACCGGTCCTTATGATCCCAAACAGGTACCACCACACCCAACGGTGTGCACCGGCACCATCATCGACAATCCTCCTGTCGGGATCACCTAAGTTCCATGTTGCTAAAAAGCATTACCAGTTCTTGATCATTATGTTCAAGTGGATACTTAATCAAGATTAGCATTTAGTTCGGTTTGAACCCCATTAATAGCAACTAGCAATGACGTACCCATACTATAACACTACACCCAAAACCAGGCGACAAGGAAAATAGTATGGAACAGGATATGACACAATAGGATTCAAATTAAATGCAATGCATAAAAGTAAATTCGAGATAGTAAGAAAGTAGGCGCAATGTGCATCAAGGACACTTGCTCGTTTCCCTTTGTTGCTGCTCATGTTTTCAAGTCTTGCTCTTGAGTTCTTCGGAAAATACGTTCCACTATTTAACGTCACACCGATACAAACATGCAAGAAACAAGCATACAAGCAAACTAAGAAACAAGTACACCAAACAATACCTAATGACTATGAAAACAATACTAATAAATAGTACACGTCGCTACGATCTCGTGAGCGCAAGAATCGACTTAATCGGAGTTACGAGCGAAAAGTTATGAGCATTTAAAGATCTAGGGTTTAAACTACAAATTAAGGATCATTTGTAAATATGGAAAATTTCAAGGACTAGCGTGTCAAAAGGTTTAGGTCTAAAAATATAGGTTAATAAAACACCAAGGTTCCTTTGGCAAAAGAACATACTTTAATGTGGTTTGAGAAAACAGAGGCAGAAACGTAATTTAATAAAAAGGTTAGGGGTGTTTACGTAAAAAGACTATAGCTAAAGCGTTGGAATAAATATGGCTCAACGACCTAAAAATAGTTTAATAATTAAATAAAAGTCTTAACGAAAAAGATTAGGTCGAAAACAGAACTAAAACGAAGGCTAGGATGGCTTTTATGAAATAAAGGGCATAAACGTAATTAACTAAAGACTTAGGGGGCTAGCGTGTAAATTTACCTAGTCACAAAATATACGTTCAGTAAACTTAACAATCTACAAAGGTTGATTTACAAAATTTATAGTGCCGAGCAGGATTAAAACAGAATTAAAATAAACCCTATGGTTGGATTTATAAATAGAAGGACCTAAACGTTAAATAGTAAAACTATGGGGGCCTATCTCGCAAAATAGCCAAGTCCAGGGACCTATTCATAATTTTTAGAAAGTATAGGGACTAAAATGTAAAAGCTCGGGACTGAAATATAATTTATGAAAACCTTAGGGTTGTTTTTGTAAAATGTCCGAACCTAAACATAGTTACAAAATTACTCGGGGGCTAAAGTGCAAAGTTTACATTATTGCGCTCCGTTAGGATCAAAACATAAATATAATTAAACCCGAGGTTTGTTATGTAAAACGAGGAGGGTTCTTTATTAACTAACTAAAACGGCGGGGGCTTATTTGTAAAAGCTTCAAAAACGGTTGGATGGATCTAATCTAGGTCGTCCAACCTAGATCGGACGGTCGGGATTCACTCGGACCGGCCGGCGGCGGGAGGTGAACGCCGGCGAGCGGTGGCGCCATGGGAGCTCACCGGAGCTCCTCGATTTCGAGCTATGGAGCACCGTTCCTCGACGCAATTGGCCCGGAGAGAGAGGAGAGCGCAGGGGTCCTCACCACGGCGTCGCGCGGGGTGGAGATGGCCGGAGACGAGGGCGCGACGGAGAGGCGAAGGTGGCGGAGTTCGGTTGTGTCGCGGGGTGTCTCGAGCGTCGACGGAGCGGCTCCTCTCACGAGCGGGGCGTCTTGACGAGGGTAAACTCGTCCGGTGATGGCGGGCGACGCGGAGGCTTCGGGTGGCGGCGCGTCGAGCTAGGCCCTCCGGCTTCAATGGCGGCGGCGATGGCGAGTGGCTCGTGGCACGGGCGGCGGCGGGTCTTCGGAAAAGGGTGCAAGAGAGGCGGGGCTGTCCTATTTGTAGGGGCGCGGAACACGGGCCGGCCGTGGCGCGCACGCCAAGGTTGGCCGGGCGGCTAGGGTTTCGAGTGGTCGGGCTCGAGCGGGTCTGCGACCGGAGCTGCGGAGCTGGCGGGTTAGCCGGTGGGTTGGCGCGCGAGGTCGGGGACGGAGCGAGCCGGGGTGGGCCGCGACCGACTGGGAAAGGAGAAAGAAAGAGAGAAGAGAGTTGGGCCGGGAAGAGAAATAGGCCCATGGCCATGGTCGAGGGTTTTATTTCTTTTCCTTTTCTTTTCTCGGTTTGTTCCTATAAGCAACTAAATAGCAAACGAATTTTACTCAAATTTTAAAATGAAATTTTCACACAATAAATACCTATGGTAACTATTCAACATGAATCCATTTCAACCAATATCTAATAGTCCATATTAATTTATTAAATTTAGAAGATAATAGGCTTTTGTATAAAAGGGTTTAGAAATTGCCTTTTTAAAGCCAATCTTTTATCAACTAAAGACAAACATTTTAATTGTTTGGAAACACTTTGGATCCAAAACAAAATAAAATACTTTAAACAAAAATAAATATTATTTCATAAATTCTTTCATAAATCCCATGTATTGATAAAAGAAAGTATTTTCATAGATCTATTACATTTATTAAGCAAACACTTACATAAATCAAATACATTTATTTGATAAATCCTTTTCACACATTCAAAGCATTTAAACCATAAATCAAATACACTTCTCAAATCAAAAGCTTTTATAAATCAAACTTTATTTAATTTTAGAAATAGCTCCTTTTTCTCACATGAAATGACAAAGCTCTCATTTTATTTTCAAACTGAAATACCTTTTATTAAATAATGCCTTTTGAAATAAACTTATTTTCATAAACCAATATAATTGTTTATTACTTTATTTTCTTAATATAGAGTTTCTCCATAAACCAAAAGTATTTCTTAAATAAATGTTTCCATAGATCAAACTTTATTTATCTTTCAAAAATACGCTTTGGTTCACATAAAATGATCGCATGTTTCTCTTTTTCTTTCAAAGGGAAAATACCTCGTGTAAAATATTGTGTTCCAAAATAATATAAATTTGTAAATCAAATATGTATTTTTCAATAAGTCATTTTCATAATCCAAAACAAATCATATGTTCTTTTGGGAAAATTCATTATTGAAACTTTTAGAATCAAAATAATTGTTCGAGTTTGAAAGGTAATTTCTTCCTCTTAAACAAGAAAGAAAGGAAAACATATTTATAATATTATCCTTTAGATAATATTTAAATATGCTTTAAAAAGTTTCAAAATTTTGTGAATTTCGTGCATAATCCAGAATGTGAAATTCCGGGTGTTACAACGGTTGACTAAAATGATAGCCTGGGGGCTGCTCTTTGAATATTTGAATTGTTAACATAAGTTGGATTCACCATTCCACAGCAATGTACGAGCATAATGCAAAATGTAAAATTCCTTTTGGGAGGCTAAGAAAGTTTTAACCGTTGCAATGGACAGCCAGACAGGTATGTAACTAGTAGTGTGATAAAATCAAAATATTACCTTACAGAGAAAGGCTTCAAATGACAACCCACCCAACACATTTGTCTCTGTGCAGTCTTTGTATATATCAGAAAACCATAGACTGAAATATATTTTAAAAATGCAAAGGAAAACATCAGAATTTCTAACACTTCACCATCGATAAATATCAATAATGTTCTACAGCAGTCTTACTTTTCCGGTGGAAACAGGCCAGACAGCTCAGCGGGCAACAACACTCCATCCTGGACATACATATATAATATATAAGCATTGATTAATATAACACAATAATTATAGCTACATATGGCCCATCGAAATTAAATTATAAATAAAACTTACATTATCAATATCAAATCTTTCGAAAATTCTTCTCAAGAAAGACTCAGCTTCAGCAGTCATTTCCATAGTCTGTAGGGGGGGGGGAATTAACGATATTGATATTTTAAACAGAGAAAGACACAACAATTGATAAAAACAGATATTGCAAACGAAAGACGCGTATTTTAAGATAGATGAGTCTAGGTTTCAATAGCGGTTTAGGACCAGTGCGTAAATGTGGGTTGTATATAGTACTACAGCTCCCCATGGGCTTATAGCCCACGTATGTCCTGCATGTATATATGTATACTGCAGGGAGAGATGATACACTCGCCCTCCTAACGAGGCTCTGAGTTTAGATTCAATCTCTGCTTGGCTTTAGCTAGGTATATATAAGGATGGACTAATCCGACTCCCTAACAAGATGGACTCCAAAACAGACTAGGACTCCAATAACCTGGACTCCAAAACAGACTAGTAACCGACAAGGACTCAGCTAATCAAGCTCCTTAGAGTCCTTTTTCTTAATGCGCTGATAATGATGTCTAAAGAAAGAGTCCACAACATTCTGGCAATGGAGGAAAATCAAAACATTGAGCAGGTTCTTGGAAAATTGGTGGAGTTGCTTTCTGTTAAGAAGGAAGAGGTTCTCACTTCAAACAAGGAAATTGTTGCTTATAGAGAACCAGTGCAGAAGATAGAATAAATGCCAAATGAGGTAAAATTGGAAGGAGTAAAAAACTACTTGTCTTGGTCTAGAAGGGCACTAGGGTTATTGAAGACAAAGAAACTCGAAGGCTTTATTAGTGGGGATTCAGTTGAGCCAGTGGACAAATCCAGTGTTGAATGGAAAGGTTGGGATGCTACAAACTCTTTGGTTGCTGCATGGATGTTGAGCTTGTTAGAATTATTGTGTATTAGGTTAGGCCTTATTAGGCCCATGGGGCCCACTAGGTTTACCGCCATGTCCTAGGGCCGGCGCCCTGTTGGTGCGCCCCTGGCAGGTACCCTAGGTGGAGCCTATATATTGTAACCATCATTGGTCAATGGAATACAATCATTATCGAGCCCCAATTATATTTCCTACAGAGCTCCATGACTCCAGCCAGTGCTAGCACTGTTGATACAATTATTAGTGCAGCGGAAATATGGAAAGCATTAGAAAAAAATGTATTCAGGAGTGGGAAATATAATGTTGATGGTTGAAACAGAAGACCGCCTCCATAATATCAAACAGGGGGAGCGTCCTGTGGCAGATTATGTTCATGAGCTAAAGTGTTTATGGGCTGATGCAGACCACTATATCATCCTATTGAGCTACCACACTCCGATTGTATGGCTTGGGTAAAGGAAAGGATAGAAAAAAAAGGGTAACTATGTTTCATCAATCTACTCTTCCTAGTCTGCAAGAAGCTATAGCTGCTATATCACAAGAAGAGTCAAGATTAAAACTGATGAGAGAATCTCCACCTCTATCTCGTCCAGTTTTTACAGCCACAAGAATAAAAGATACTAGAGAGTGTTACAATTGTGGTGATATTGGCCATTTTGCTCGTGACTATACTAAGCTACTCAAATCCTCCAACCGTGGAAGAGGAAGAAACAACAACAGAGGAGGTGGTAGAGGCCGTGGAGGTAGAAGTGGTTATAGGGCTAACGCTGCAACATTGCAAGAGGAGATTTCCAAGGACAATGATACATGTTCAGTAAAACTTGGAGATTCAGGACATGCCAGTGGAACAGGAAGAACCTATGCAGACCTTGACGAAAGAACTCATACTGGTGATTTCGACAACTTTGCCTACATGGATGAAGGTAATTATGCCCATGCATCTATACCCACACAAATATCTCAATTAAATTGGATCCTAGATTCAGGAGCATCAAGGCATGTTACAGGCACTTCAAATGAGTTCGGCTCATACATAAAATATCCCCCGCACATAAAGAAACTATACAAACTGCTGATGGTACGTTACAACCTGTGAGAGGTGTTGGGACAATACAATGCGTAAACTAGTGTGAACTAGCAGCCTGTGGCTGCTATATTAGCTGCTACATGACAGCACAGCGGTTATCCTAGTAGCTTAGATATTTAGGCAGTAATAAGTCATAGGTCATAAAATATTAGGATGAAAGAAAACATTACTTGATCAGGAGATTTTTTAATTGGCAAGGCCAATGTTCTCATCGTCGTCTCCATTGTCACATCCATGGCGCGAGATCTCTTTCTCTGCCCCACCATGGTGTCGGATATCTTTCTCTTCCCAACCATTGTATGCTTCTGGCTTGTCAAATAAGAGCCAAATCAAATAAATTGCATAGAAATTTAAAATTTACAACGTTATTCTTCAATCAAATAAGAATAACGATCCACCTAGGAAAAACACTACAAGTTCATGCTCAGAGCAGCAACATCCTCTTTAGCTCTCCGGGTGATTGGATCAAAACTCATACACTATGACACCCTAGTGAATTAATGACCAAAAATGTGATCCAAAATGAGTTTAAAGCTTTCTACATCAGCATTACACTTAATCGACCAGACGTAGAGAAAAATAGGAGCTCAAAGAGGTGGTCTATCTAACTTAAAGTTCTTTGATGTTACATGATTCTACTTAGTTTAATATGGGCACGGTTGCGTATCTATTAAGATTATCAGCATTATGTACAACAATTTTTTATTCCCCAAATGACAGGACATCTTGGGATTTGTGATGAATCCCGCAAAGTCAATGGGCTAATGAGGACATGCAGTAAATACAGACTTATAAACCTCGATAGTCACACATCTTAGAACCAATACTATGCAACAACCAAGCTCAACAAATGCACTTCGCTCCCAGTTAGTAGAGAATATATATCATTTCAAGTTTATAATAAATCTGGGAAATAAAAATAAAAAAATACATAAGAATTCATTTCTTAAAAAAACAAATAACAGAAAACAAATACACAAAAAGCTCAAAAAAAAGACAAAGGCCACACAAAAGCCTAACAAAACCCAAAGGCAACACCAAAACACCAAAGGCCATAGCACACGAAAGCTCAAATCAAAACCCCAAAATAGCATAGCTTATCAAAGCTCACAAAAAAAAAGCAATGGCCACACAAAAACCTAACAAAACTATGCAAAAAATATAGATATTGATTTACATATCTGACGTACAAATTAACCATCAACACAATGTATTTGAGAAAAAAAAATGGGGAATGTTTATTGTATTACTACGCTGAAAATATTGACCCAAACAGGCTAAACACCTGTTCCAACCCCACCAAAAAAACACCTGACGGATTGCGGCTTCAACAAACAAAACCTGCTTAAGGAATGATGAAAGAAACCGGCGATCCAGACGTTATCTAAGCAGTGAATCCATCATAATGGGAACGTCAAATACTTAGCAAAATATAAAAGGCCTAATTGAGTATAGTGAATCTAGCATCCTCATTATTTCGACAGAATAATGTCCGCTTCAGAAACTAACTTGACAACAAAAATAGCCACAGCTCACAGATAATCTGAAACACTGAGCTGTAACTGAACGATCACAGGTCACTGCACGTAGGTGAAGTAATCCAGTGACATTCGATCCAATGTGTGTCTCACAAGGCTGCACAGGTGTCTAAACAGCAAATCATGGAAGGCCTAATTCAGTATATAATAACTAATGAATCGAGCATCCTCATTATTTAGACAAAATAATGTCCACTGCAGAAACTAACTGAACAACAACACGGCCAGTCGGCCACAGGTCACATAATCTGACACTTCAATTTTAACTGAACAATCAGAGCACCTAGGATTAGGAATTACCTTGCCACCTGGAGGCGGATCTGCTGGGGTAGAGCGGCGCGAAGTGGGGGAGATGAGACTGCAGGCGGCGGAGAGCGTCCTGGAGGCGGCCCCTCAAAAGCACAGGCTGCCGTCGGCTTTCGCGGCGGGGAGAGCGCCCTAGAGGTGCGGCAGAGCGGCCCCGACGTAGGGGAGCACGGCGCGAACGCGGAGGAGAGCAGCCTAGAGGTGCGGGAGAGCAGCCCCGACGTAGGGGAGCACGGCTCGAACGCGGAGAAGAGCAGATTGGGGCCACGCCTCACGCGCGCAGGTCGCCGGAGCCGCCGCCGCGCTGCCTCTGCTGGACGCGCGAGAGAGAGGCGGGGCGAGGCGGAGCAGTGGCAGGATGGGGCGGATCCGGAGGGACAGACCAGCAGAGGAGCACGGGGAAGGGCGGATCGGAGGGGAGGGCGGCGGAGGAGCACCGGGAAGGGGTGGAACACGCGCGGAGGTCCTGCGGTAAGGCGGCGGCACGGCCCTTTAGGCCTCGTTCGGCAGGCCCGGAATGAGGGCCGGAATGGCCCATTCCGGCTGTTCCCGATCAGGCCGTCGCCAACCCGGTCGTTGAGCGAAATTTGCGTTCGGTTCGGCCTGGCCCGGCAGCAAAACAGGGCTGGAAAAGTTTTTCCTTCTCTCCAAGGACCGGAACACATCCCCACCTACGACCCCACGGATCTCTTCCGACTCGGCTCTCGCTCCCCTCGACTCCACGCTACACGACCCGCGAACCCTAGGCACCAAGCGGCGGCGGCGGCGCGGCCGCGCGGCGGCTCGAGCGGGCGCACGCGGCGGCTCGAGTGGCGAGGCGCGCGGGGTGATTGGCGGCGAGGCGACAGCGGCGAGGCACGCGGGTGAGTGAAGGCGACGGTTGGAGGCGGCGACGGCTAGAGACAACCACCGCATCTCCTCCGGCAGGTCGACAAGCACGGCTACATCGGCAGCAACGACGGCGACCACCTCTCCTCCTGCATCCAATCTCCCGGCCGCTTCTCGCCGGTACGTCATTTCCCACTCATCCTTCCCCTCCTCTTCTTGGCTTTCTTGTTTGGTTCCTCTCATGCGGTTGTTGTGTCCGATGCACTGCGACGGCCATGCTTCTATGATTGCGATGCCAACTTCAAGGTCCACTAGGTTGCCTTTTTCTTGCTGGTAGGACGAGAGGCGATTTGCTTTGCTTGGAGAAGCCGAGGACACATCGACGTAGTGTTGGAACTTGGAAGAGCTGTCCGTAGACCTGCTCAAGATATGGGCTGTTTCAGTGGAATCTGAAAAATAAGCTGTCACTACATACTTTTCTATCTATCTAATAGAAAAAAATCGAAGAAATGCGTAGATCATGTCACTTGTTTGTGTTGCGTTGTCTTATAGAAAAGATAGCACCATAAGTGCATTGTTTGTTCAATGCACAATGTATAAACTTCAAGCTATCATCCTTCATCTGTTACAATAGCGAAATTTGTTTGGTGCTACTCCATCTTTTATATTTTGACTGTGAGTATCTCTTATCTTTGATACTAAGATTGATGGGACATCTATACTTTAAATATCCGACACATACACATAGTATTGCATACTAGTAGTACTGTCAAACAATTTTGCCTTCGAGTTCGGTTTAGTTGGCATATTGAGTGTAGGTACCACTCGCTTCCTGTATGAAATTAACCCATCACAGCTAGCCTAGTGATCTGGGCCTGGAGTACGAAAATAATTTGATCATCTAGGAGTAGCTCTGTATCAAACTAACCCATCACAGCTAGTCTACTGATCTGGGCCTGGTGTATGAAAACAGCTCGATTACCTAGGGGTAGTAACATTGCATCCGAGGAGAAATGGGCTTCCTCAAATTTGAGAGTGATTTTGTTACTTGCTGATGCCTGTCACTTGTTTGTGTTGCATTGTCTTATAGAAAAGATAGCACCATTAATGCATTGTTTGTTCAATGCACAATGTATATAAACTTCAAGCTACCATTCTTCATCTGTTACAAGAGCGAAATATGTTGACTGAGTATCTCTTCTCTTTGGTACCTGAGTGTTCATATTGATTCTTTATTATGTTTGTTAAAGCGACAGGTTATGTGCAACTACGTGTGTTGTGATGTGCTAGCGAGTAAACTATATGGAAAATAAAATTCATCTAGAGCCTAATTCCTTTGCACTGTTTTTTCTTTGCCCTATTACGATGTGTTCCATAACAGATATCTTGAAGCATTTCTTCCGAGTAAATCATGCTTATGCTTATTTGTTTTGATGTGATTTCTTTGTCCTGTGTCTTTTGAGTAATTCATGCTTATGCTTATCTGCTAGTGTCATTTCTTTGCCATGTTTCGATATGTGTCCTGGTAGCATGCTTATGCTTATATGTTACTAATTACAAGAATGAACAATTACTGATTATTAGCATCTGATTGTTGAATTGCTGATTCTCATTCTATTACTTTTCTATGTGAATTTAGTCGCGGAGGAGTTGCAGTATCTAGATGTTGATGCTCTGGATTACGGAAAAATTCTGATGTTGAAGCATTTTTCAAACCATCTTCGTTGCTATGTTCTTGGCACATGTGTTTTCATTGTTATCTCACAAAGTGTCTATTAATTATTACAATGGTGCATTCGGGAGAATGTATATGCTCTCGATAAGTATTATGTATAAATTGTATGCTCTGAATTATTGATAAATTGTATGGTCTAGATTATGGATATACGTATGCTCTAGATTATGGTGCTTGTGGCGCATATATTGTTGCTATCATTTGTAGTTGGACAAAAAAGCGGACCAGCACATATAAGCCGAAGTTGGTGAACTGATGGTAGCTTGCTAGCTTTTTTGCCAATGGTTGGTGGTGATCGACAGTCTGCTAGGATTTCTCAAAGTTCAGGTGCGGCATAACTCGTGATTATATGCTATATGCATTATATATAAGCTCCTGCTTAAATTATTGCTGTGGAAGGCAACCTTACTTTGTTGTTTATAGCTGCTGGTAAAATTATACCGTAGAAATAGAGGTATTACATGCTAAAACCATTCCTGCTGAAACGAACGAGCTTTTGTTGCATAGGATAGGTTCCAGGCCGGATCGGTTGGTGAACAGGATTTGAGTCGTCCGGAGTGAACCAGCAGGATTCACTTGATCCGGCCCAGGAACGAAACAGCTCCGGCCATAAAACAGGGCAACCGAACGAGGCCTAAAGAGAAGCGGATCCTCCGCCGAACGGCACTGGGAAGTGCGCTCGTTGATGCCGAATCGGACGGCTCGCATTCCCCATAACTTATTTCCTTCGTGCGCGAGTCCAACAAGAGAATGTGGCTATCTTTATCGTTCCCAACAGCTCGAGCACTCGGCAGAACCAAAGTCAACGTCGCCATCGATGGCTAGCTGCTGCTACCGTCGACGACGCAAAGCATGGTGAGGACGCCGACCGCGGCGAGCTGCTCTCGCGGACACCGAACCCGGTGGAGACGCCGCGCTTGTGGGCGGCGTCGGCATCGTTGGCGAACCACGACCTCCGCTCCGCTTAGCCGCACCGGACCTGCTCGTCGATTTCTCCATGCACCGATTTTGTATCTAATTTATTGCTAAGGAAGTTCAAATGTGTTCTAACTAGGCACTATGCCCTTGGTTATTCCCACGGATTTTAGACATCCCCATGGATGGTTATGACTTCTGCTCACGGCATCCAGGTGTGGCGCGGCCACTCTTGACATGCGGAGTTTGGTCGGGGGTTGCACGCATGGCTCGCCGCAGCGGATATGCTAGACGGCGTGGAGTCGGTTCCTGCAGCGGAGAGGAAGAGAACCGGACTCGATTGTCTCTATTGGGCTCGTCCGTGACTACAAACGAGGGAGGACCGTTTGATGCGAAATCAACGAGGGAACGGCGAGGGGATCTCGTTCCCACTAAGGCCTCGTTCGGTTGCCCTGTTTTATGGCCGAGAGCTGTTTCGTTCCTGGGCCGGATCAAGTGAATCCTGCTGGTTCACTCCGGACGGCTCAAATCCTGTTCACCAACCGATCCGGCCTGGAACCTATCCTATGCAACAAAAGCTCGTTCGTTTCAGCAGGAATGGTTTTAGCATGTAATACCTCTATTTCTACGGTATAATTTTACCAGCAGCTATAAACAACAAAGTAAGGTTGCCTTCCACAGCAATAATTTAAGCGAGAGCTTATATATAATGCATATAGCATATAATCACGGAGTTATGCCGCACCGAACTTTGAGAAATCCTAGCAATCAGACTGTCGATCACCACCAACCATTGGCAAAAAAGCTAGCAAGCTACCATCAGTTCACCAACTTCGGCTTATATGTGCTGGTCCGCTTTTTTGTCCAACTACAAATGATAGCAACAATATATGCGCCACAGCACCATAATATAGAGCATACAAGTATATCCATAATCCGGACCATACAATTTATCAATAATTCAGAGCATACAATTTATACACAATACTTATCGAGAGCATATACATTCTCCCAGAATGCACCATTGTAATAATTAATAGACACTTTGTGAGATAACAATGAAAACACATGTGCCAAGAACATAGCAACGAAGATGGTTTGAAAAATGCTTCAACATCAGAATTTTTCCGTAATCCGAGCATCAACATCTAGATACTGCAACTCCTCCGCGACTAAATTCACATAGAAAAGTAATAGAATGAGAATCAGCAATTCAACAATCAGATGCTAATAATCAGTAATTGTTCATTCTTGTAATTAGTAACATATAAGCATAAGCATGCTACCAGGACACATATCGAAACATGGCAAAGAAATGACACTAGCAGATAAGCATAAGCATGAATTACTCAAAAGACACAGGACAAAGAAATCACATCAAAACAAATAAGCATAAGCATGATTTACTCGGAAGAAATGCTTCAGATATACTGTTATGGAACACATCGTAATAGGGCAAAGAAAAAACAGTGCAAAGGAATTAGGCTCTAGATGAATTTTGTTTTCCATATAGTTTACTGCTAGCACATCACAACACACGTAGTTGCACATAACCTGTCGCTTTAACAAACATAATAAAGAATCAATATGAACACTCGAGTACCAAAGAGAAGAGATACTCAGTCAACATATTTCGCTCTTGTAACGAGATGAAGAATGGTAGCTTGAAGTTTATATACATTGTGCATTGAACAAACAATGCATTGATGGTGCTATCTTTTCTATAAGACAATGCAACACAAACGAGTGACAGGCATCAGCAAGTAACAAAATCACTCTCAAATTTGAGGAAGCCCATTTCTCCTCGGATGCAATGTTACTACCCCTAGGTAATCGAGCTGTTTTCATACACCAGGCCCGGATCAGTAGACTAGCTGTGATGGGTTAGTTTGATACAGAGCTACTCCTAGATGATCAAATTATTTTCGTACCCAGTGCCCAGATCACTAGGCTAGCTGTGATGGGTTAATTTCATACAGGAAGCGAGTGGTACCTACACTCAATATGCCAACTAAACTGAACCGAAGGCAAAATTGTTTGACAGGTACCACTAGTATGCAATACTATGTGTATGTGTCGGATATTTAAAGTATAGATGTCCCATCAATCTTAGTATCAAAGATAAGAGATACTCACAGTCAAAATATAAAAGATGGAGTAGCACCAAACAAATTTCGCTATTGTAACGGATGAAGGATGATAGCTTGAAGTTTATACATTGTGCATTGAACAAACAATGCACTTATGGTGCTATCTTTTCTATAAGACAACGCAACACAAACAGATGACATGATCTACGCATTTCTTCAGATTTTTTTCTATTAGATAGATAGAAAAGTATGTAGTGACAACTTATTTTTCAGATTCCACTCGAAACAGCCCATATCTTGAGCAGGTCTACGGACAGCTCTTCCAAGTTCCAACACTACGTCGATGTGTCCTCGGCTTCTCCAAGCAAAGCAAATCGCCTCTCGTCCTACCAGCAAGAAAAAGGCAACCTAGTGGACCTTGAAGTTGGCATCGCAATGATAGAAGCATGGCCGTCGCAGTGCATCGGACACAACAACCGCATGAGAGGAACCAAACAAGAAAGCCAAGAAGAGGAGGGAAAGGATGAGTGGGGAATGACGTACCGGCGAGAAGCGGCCGGGAGATTGGATGCAGGAGGAGAGGTGGTCGCCGTCGTTGCTCGCCGATGTAGCCGTGCTTGTCGACCTGCCGGAGGAGATGCGGTGGTTGTCTCTAGCCGTCGCCGCCTCCAACCGTTGCCTTCACTCACCCGCGCGCCTCGCCGCTGTCGCCTCGCCGCCAATCACCCCGCGCGCCTCGCCACTCGAGCCGCCGCGTGCGCCCGCTCGAGCCGCCGCGCGATCGCGCCGCCGCCGCCGCTTGGTGCCTAGGGTTCGCGGGTCGTGTAGCGTGGAGTCGAGGGGAGCGAGAGCCGAGTCGGAAGAGATCCGTGGGGTCGTAGGTGGGGATGTGTTCCGGTCCTTGGAGAGAAGGAAAAACTTTTCCGGCCCTGTTTTGCTGCCGGGTCAGGCCGAACCGAACGCAAATTTCGCTCAACGACCGGGTTGGCGACGGCCTGATCGGGAACAGCCGGAATGGGCCATTCCGGCCCTCATTCCGGGCCTGCCGAACGAGGCCTTAGTGCGGCTCGCTTCTAGTAATTCGCTAACAAGTTTTTTATTGGATGATGCTACAGGTACGAAGAAAACATATACGAAAGTAACGAAACAGCTACGAAGCTTTTCCTCGGATATGTCCCGGACTCCGATAGGACAGGCCCACTCATATATCTTTTTCTCGGCTCTTTGGAAGGAACAAAATAAAGATATTTGGCCATAAAAAATGTAATCTTCATGCCGTAGAGCCGATTCTCTATAGTGTTCCGGCCCAACTTTTCTTCTCCTATTCTCTCGGCAGGTTCCAATGCATGAAAATTTGAGTACTAGGCACAAGGCAGCACGATGATGTCTCTGTAGGACGACCTTGTCCAGTTCCCGACTCACCGGAACTTCCCGAGGCCGCCACACCTTCGATGTTTCAGAACCTGCCCTGCCATTGTCGCGAAGCCAGTCACAGTATGTTTTACAGTTATAGCTCATGGATATCTGCACTGAGCAGCGCCGAATGTGAGAGGAAATTCAATATCGACCCTTGTTGAAGCCAGTTCCGAGCCCCCCCCCTTTGGTTTTGTTGTCACTAGGCTTCTTTTCTTTTTTGGTTGAGCTGCACTGCTCTTGTGTTGAGAGAAAATAAAGGTACAAACGAAGCATTTGCAACAGTTTAACTCTCAGCTAGCAATTAGATGAGGAAAACGTGAGTCCAGCTAACCAGATTACTTAGGAGAGAAGAACGGGGTGCGCACAAGTCCAGTCCAGAATCTTCGTACTGGTTTAGTACACAAAAAGTTAGTACCCATAGACTTTTCCTTTTTATTTTATCGAGGGTAATTCTCGTTAACGTTAATTCATTCACATGTTCGTTTGCAATCCGCAAATAAATATTCCGAGCTCTGTGTCTCGATCTGTTGGATTTCATTTCGGATTGAACTTTGAAGTCAACAACCGCCAAGGCCTCTTCACCCGTTCATCTTCACGTTCTAACCAGAAGATGGAAACCAAATCAGCTCGGATTAGAAAAAATTAAAATAGCAATAAACATCAAGGGGATGTAGCTAAAGGTGGCCATTTGGGCCGTGCTTTTTGGGCCACCCGGAAGCCCGCAAAAAAGCACGGCCCAAGGGTCGTGCCGTGCTTGGGCCGACGGGGTGGCCGGACGGGCGGCACGAGCACGGCCCGTTTAGGCCTTGGCCTAGAAAAGTACTGAAATTGGCCTATTTAGGCACGGCCCGAAAATAACTTATTTAAAATATATATGGTTTTATGTAAACATCAACCCATCGAGTGGTTTGGTGGTAAGTCTCTTGTCTGAAACTAGAAGACCAGGTTTGAATCACACTAAAACTCCATATTTCTTCACCATTTTTGCTTCATTTAAACATTAATGGGCTGGCGTGCCTAACGGGCCGACGTGCCTAACGAGCCTAACGGGCCGGCCCGGCATGGCCTGTATAGTCCGTGCCGTGCCGTGGGCCGACGGCCTGGCACGTGGGCCGGCACGGCCCGGCCCGAAATGAATTTCGTGCCGTGCCGGCCCGAAAACAAACGGGCCGTGCCTTGGCGTGCCTGGGCCGGGCCGTGCCGGGCGGCCCGTTTGGACAGGTATAGATGTAGCTCAGATGGTAGAGCGCTCGCTTAGGGCTCGTTCGGTTGAGCAAGAACGAGGCCCGGAACACTCCTGCTGTTTCCGATCAGGCCGTCACGAAGCCGGCTAGCGAAGGAATTAAGCGTTCCTTTCGGCCTGGCCTGGCAGCAAAACAGACCCGGGAAAAAAATTTGCTTCTCTCCAAGGCCCGGAAGTTATCCCCACCTCGGACCCAGTGAAATTCTTCCTCCCAACGAACGCCTGTGAATCTTCTCGACTCGACGGTCGCCAAACCTAGCGGACGCGTGACGGCGGCAGGAGGCGACGGCTCGAGCGGGACTCAGGCGGCGACAAGAGACGGCGGTTCCTGTAGGCATATGCGACCTTCAAGAACGGGAGCGTGGTGGCACGAGCAGGAGCGCGGCGGCACAATCACGGCCTCGGT